>UELU01140784.1:0-15635 GCA_900490025.1 Megastigmus dorsalis | reverse complement strand
ATACAATGTAAGTCCGAGAATTTACAAACTGTTCCTGAATTTAATCTTAATTTGTCATTATTTAAACTAACTTGAGCGTATTGCTCCATTAATGTTACCTTTATAAGCCCTTGTACGAATACATTACTCCAAGTTCCATACCAGTAGTTAATACATAGGTATAGCGAGACAGTGGTGGTAGTGGGGGCAGTGGAGGGGAAAAACCCGGTATAGCGTAGAGGGTTAGGGAGGAGGTAGAGAGAGAGAGATAGAGAGGAGCCTGGTATAGCGCGTTCTCCCCACTCTTAGCGCAAGAGGAACTCGACGCTGGCCGAAGGATACTTGGACGCTTTGCTATAGAGTTCGGATTGGTGAGGGAGCGGGGTATTACTGTCTTGCTATACCTATGTACATAGGATATTCCTGGTACAACGCGGGCGATCGTCAGAGTGGGGTGTAACGCCCGCCGCCGACCCTATCGATACTTACTTGCTACTGTTCTGACCTGCTCGATGGTTCAAAGGCGACTGGATTGCTAACAGCGATGCGCAGAGAGAGAGAGAGAGAGAGAGAGAGAGAGAGAGAGAGAGAGTCAGAGAGAGAGAGAGAGAGACAGACAGTAGGTTTTTTCGGTAATATGGTAAATTAATGAATGCAGAAATTTTTTTAAATATTTTAATAAAGGTTTGTTCCATGTGCAATATATCGTGCTGGTCCTGAAAAGGACCGATTGTCGAGGTTAAAGTTTAGTAAATTAAAGTTTTTTATATCCGTTGCGCTCCGGTAATGAGGTGTTTGAAGAATATTTTCTAGAATATTCCTTCCACTGTGTAAAGACTACCGAATTCTTTCTGTCCTTGTTTAAAAGCTGTTTGTTTTCGTTAGAGGTACTGGTGTTGGTTGTCCTGCTGCTGCTGCTGCTGCTGCTTTGACCCATCGTGCTCTACGAGCTAAGAACGAATGAGCCGTTGATGGGCGATACTGCAGATTATATTTATACATTTTTTTTCCAACGGTAGAGAGTTCGATAATTGTTATACAGGTAAAACGTAAAATTACTGCATGCATTTTTTTTCATTCTAGTTATGTGGTGAGGAAGTATATGAAGAGGCAGATACAAGTAATGAAAAAAAGAAAATAATGGAAATGAATATTTTTTATTTTTGTCCATTCTACATTAAATTTCATTATCGTTTAAGTCCTTTACAATCATAGGTAATGAATAAGCCAAAATTTCTAATAAAACAATTTTTAAGTAATAATTCTTGTAGTTGCAATTATCATCTGGAGTTTTTTCTTTGATTAAACCTTCCAAGCTGGAATGATGTAGTGAATAGAAATGTTTAAACTTTTTAAAATCGTTGACAAGTCGTTTTGACTCTTCTGGTTCTTCTTTGCCAAGTCTATCTTTTAGATATTCGTGTATGACGTCGATAGAACGATTAACGAAACCCGCTTGTTCTTTCTGAAAGTCGAGTTTGGCATCCACCAGGGTGGTTAAATTACGGATTCCTTGAAATGTACTATATTGCATAACGACACTTTGAAGATATTCCAATGATTTTATTTTTTTGCAAGCTGGTTCGACTGAATATTGAATGTTCTCCATCTCCTCCGGGGTTGTCCGCCCATCAATGCTGATTGATTTAGTCCCGAATGATGTAGTAAAGTTTGCATTGTGATTAGGTAGTGATATTTTACCTGATGTTCCAAAATTTTTATAGAAAGCGTAAGGATTTTGAAAATATGCAGTTATTCCGTCGAAATTATCCTTGAACATCTCCCAACTGACTGAGTCGAATATCACATTCTTGTACACAACACTAGAGCTAGCTAATTTAACAACCTCGTGATAATACCCTTTGTTGTATTCAAGACCGATGCAAATTCTCTTCGTATTTGATTTGTTGAGAGCGTACGTGGTGCACAACAAGAGGTTAGGTAATTCTGCTTTTACTTCATTCTTGAGATCATTAGCCAAGATTAAAAACTTTTTTTTTTTTATAAAAATAATAATAAAACGCTGTATTTTAAAAAAAACACAATCACAGATACACAATGTGTGTAGCGAGCGCACGACTAGTTAAGACTGAAGCCTAATATGCGAGCTTTTATAGTGTACTAGCGTATACCGTAGGATACGATTAATTCGGAAGATAGAATAATATACCCAGTGTTATATGTGAAATGAAAGAAAATGAACCAACATCTGTCGAAAAGCAACTAGCCATCGTGCATTCACATTGAAATAATTTCATAGGTAGAAAGAGATAGAATTGAATGAACATCTGCCGATGTCTCGCAAACTGTCTTCTTTTTTAAACCGTTAAATTCGTTTTATTCAAAGATCGCGCGCAAAATTTATATTATAAAACAGAAGGAATAATAAGGAGACGAGGGTTTGAAATAAACTCAAGTCAATTTAATGATTTAATAAATAAAAAGAAATGTTTATTGCTCTGTACAAATACAATTACAATTTTTGTTTATTGTTTAAAATATATATCAATTACATCTTAATCTAGAAATACATGATTGATGACAATTTCCCAATTCAAGAGAACGCTCTTTGGCGAACCCGCTGGCTCGTTTACATTATTTATTCTTAATTTTACGAAAAATTTTGTTACAAAAATTTATGACAATCGCATCGTTTTTTCTCGTATCTTTTGTAAATAAATGCTCGAATTTACGTAACGTTGTACCCTTACACATGTGATATAAAAGCATGATTGTATATTGACCGCAGCACCTCGAATCGTTACTCTGAAGTTGTCGTGAGCTCCAGTTGAAGTTCTTACAATTTTTTCGAAGACGATCGAGGTGATATTTAGATACCGGAGGTAGTCCGTAGCTGTCAAAGTACGTTGCAAATCTATTTTTGTCGATGTCGATGGCCACCCAATGCGTTCCCGGTTTAGTATGATCATCCGTGTTACATACCACTGCCGCTGATACCGATAATACATTCGGTGTACGATCAGCCGCGTAAACTCCGGTCGTTTTTGCGTTTAGTCCTTCCAGAGTCCTCATTATCTCTCGGGTATTCATCCTTATTCTCGTTTGCAGTCTCGTACTCTGTTCCACTGCTGCTGCTGCTGTCCTGTTCGCCGTATATACCCTTCTCTTTATCTTCGTCGTCCTCGGTATCGGTGTTTGCTGCATCTACTTCGTCTCTACCCTCAAAAGTACTTTGGAATCTTACGTAAGAGTTTCTTTTGTTGTACACAAGTTTTTGAAGCAAACTGTAGAATAAATCGTGCTTATTTTTCGGTAAACTCTGTTGTGATTCTTCGGGTAGGAGTGAATGAAACCAGGCCTTTATTAGATATGCTCGAAAAAGGGCACAGTACGCCTTTATATCCGATTTTTCTTGGCAACTGTGATAAAAACATAGATGGTCAGTGGTACAGATGAGACATATCGAGCTTCCTCTACTCCTCGAACGTAAATCTTGTTTGCTTTTCTTGCAATGTTGTACAGATGATAGAGTAATTGTCGTAAAGAAATGTCGCCGTCGAAGCATGAAATTCCAAGTAGACGAGTCGAGACGTAATCGTTGGTAATTTTGATGTCCTCTGGAAATTCGTTGAAACGACACGGTGGGGGTATTATCCAATGGGCAATACTGTATCTATGTAGAGAAACGACCGCTACTTCTTTAGGTAAAAGTTTGTTGCTCTCGTCTCTCAGTCCCTGGACCTCTATCACGTAATCCATGATTGCGGCTGGTGCACTGGCGGAGGTGTCTACTGGTTCGAACCACGCGAGATACTAACTACCCGATGAAGACGACTGATCGAGTTATATATCCTTACCATCCCCACTCTTAACCTATGCGTTAAAATCAGTTACAATTTGTCTGATAGAATCGATCTCTAACACATTGTCGTATTCTGCGTAAACTATGCAATTTATAGTAGATGTGAGCGCGTGTTCAAATCCTACCTCTATGCGCACGCTTCCCGAGCGCACGAGGTGTGCCGATAGATCGGGTGTTAAATCAAACGCTGTAAGAAAATATCCTCTTGCATAGTTTCACCTGTTTATGCCGATCCCCTCGTTAAGAAAATGTGTACCCGTGCCTGAGAATAGTGTGTGAAAAGCGTCCACGTAGAGCTCGGAAGTTCCTGTAAAACGTAGCTGTAACGGTCTATTGGGTATTTGAACACCGTCGACGTAAAGCGACAGATGGTTGATCGAGAAATACTGAAAATTGTACAGATTGAAGCTTCGATTTCCGTTGAAGACTCTATTGTCGACGAAACCTATTATTATTCTTTTCGGCAGCTGTCCAAGAATAGCGTTATCTATCGTATCTCCTGAAATTCCAGCATGCAGTGTAAATGATTTCACTTCTACCCTAGTAATAGGATATTTAGCTGTAGTTTTTGCTAGCGCATTCGCGTGAGCTAGTAAGACCCCGGGGTTAATTTTAACTCTATGCACAATGTGGGATGTTTCCTTGATATGTAATTTAAATTTGCCATCGTCCGATGCATCCATCAGGCAAAATGTGTCTTTGCTCCTGATCAGGCTAACTCTCATTTCTACACCGTTCATTAGCATTTTATCTTGATTAAACACATCGCAATGCGAATGTCCAATCATATCGAATGTGTTGCCGCCTAGCGAAAAGTGCCGTCGTTTCTCCAAGTCTAGATTGACTGGTCGCAGTGCTACAGCATTTGGAGGTGCATTGAAGGTCTCATCTGTATCGTTGTACCATAAGCTCGCGGTCAAATGTGAGTCCTTAGTTGCCGGTGAGTAGTTGAGTAACGATTCGATGTATGCTCTGTACGGATATGCGTTATTCGATGGCGAAACGAGTTTTTGATTGAAAAAAACATCGACTTGATTGAACATGGAGTGAAGAAAATTGTTAATCGGTGCTACTTTAGCGTTTTCACACTCTGTAGCAACAGTTGTGATTTTCGCCTGAATGTATAGCATTGTATGCGCGAGGTCTATGTAATGCTCGCTAACACTAGGCACGACAAACTCCACGGGCGCGTCACTCTCATCGCTAAGGGATGACACGGGTTTCTAAATTAAGTAAGCACTACTCTCTATAGATGTCTGCGTTGACGGAAGTATAAAGATATCCAATTCGCTAGACATACATTCCGACGAATGAGAGTGTAAGAATGCCATATTTAAAATTGTTTCGGACCGAAAATATCGTTCATGCTTCTAAAAGTAGCAGTAGCTTTCTTGTTTTTCTTTCTTCGACTGTTCTTGGTGCTCCTCGCTGTTTTGATTCTTTTTCTGCGATTTATTTTATTACTTTGTTTACGTCGCTTCCGCTGTGCGGTAAAGATGTTACCAGATACACGGTTCTTTCTCGTCTGACGTCTGCGTTTACCAATCCGCGAGTTATAACCGGAGCCTTTCATCATATCAGAGATTTTATTAGCTGCCTTTCTTTTCAAATTTTTTCCAGACTCTTTAGCTCGTAATTGTACTGCCTCCGAGAAATTAGCCCCCTTATTGGCGACGTCGTCCAAAACATTTAAACCTGCGCGTACGGCTTCTTAACCCATAGCTTTTGCACCTGACGCGATGTGGGGAAGAATTTTGCGAAAAAGACCTCCGAGCCAGGCACCTACGCTGCGACCGCGCTGATAAGTTGAGCCCGCAAAGACGTTGTTCACTCCTCCGCCGATTTGATCGTTGTAGTAATACACGTAATGACTCATGATTTAACGGCTACGTCTAAAGTGAACCGTAACCGTCAACATCCCATACTCGAATGGTATACGTTGGCCGTGTTTATTTCTTATATCTATAACGATAGAGCGGAAGCTGTGATGCAGTAGAGGAATATAGTGTATAGGTGCAAAATGTCTCACAACGTTGGCACCAAACTTATATTTTGACCCGTCTAAAGACACGATACGCAGCAGAGCTGCCTGCGTATCACCTACTGTATACGGCTCGCATACATCGGTGTAAAGGTACAGTTGATCGGGTACAGCGCGCGACAACGAAGCGTGTCTATTATCTATTATGGGCAGGAGACTCCCGTTTGTAGTGGCAAACGTGCCAGTCTGTCTATGCACGGTACTCTCGAACCCAAATATACGCCTAATTTTTTCATTGTATATCGTATAATGCGGTTGTTCGCACTCACACGTACATCGCAGTGTGTAATAACCTTTTTGAAATTGCATCGGTTCGAGTACTTGATGCTTGTTTATACCTTTCGGTTTGTTTATTTCGGCTGCCAGCTGCTCTATACTTTCATAAACAACATGTTAAAAGTTATGTATTTCGTTGTCCGGTTGTGATTTGTTACTTCCCTCGAAGGTGTAAAATCCCTCTGATTCGTTTATATTACCTTCCTCGCTACCTGTTACGAAGGTGTAAAATCCCTCTATTTCGTTTATATGCATAATCGTACATGGTACGTGAATTTCCGCGAGCCCGACGCACCAGTCACCGCTTAATCTCACCTCGCGCGAAAGATGAGTTGTAAAACAGCTGGTCGCGTTGTCGCTGTAGTACACCATACTGCTATTACTCGGTAGCACCAAGTAAAAATCATCGGTGTAATCCACGTTTTTTTTTGCTATATACCCTGCAAATCGCTTGATTTATGTAAGAGTTAAATTTGTCAGGATAACCTAGCTACTTGACACTCGTTTATCCGAGCCACGCCCCTTTGTTTGAATAATACGCTCAACTTTAAATTCTTTTTCATTCGAGTAATCACCCGACTGCGGTAGACCCTCGTGAAATTCTAGTCTTGAACCAGCTAATGTAACGTCCTGCGCGCCTCTTGTCGATAATTTTTAACATTAAATATAATAGCATGATAAATGACTAACGATGCTCGTACCAATAGTAGAATCAGAAATCAATATCGACGAAAGTCACTCATGATAATACAGGACACTGTCCGCTCAGCATTTTTTCAAATACGATCAATAAAATCAATAAAAGAATTGTATGAAAGCATACCGGGTCGAAATGCAAAATTAAATATGATATAAACAACAGGATGTAGATAAGGAAGTCATGTATAATAAATTCGAAAAGAAAGATACTCGTATTCTTTTCGATCGATAAATAATTAAAATTGTTAATAAATTAATTGTTTAAAATAAATCTTCTGTTCTTTTAGCATAAATCATGAAATATCGAAAGATATAAACACTTTAATATAAATCATATTATTTTAAACATTTAAACAACAATAATTATTGTTTTCTTTGTTTTTAAGAAATACGTGTTTATAACATTTTATAAATTCATTTCTAAAAACTCATCAAATACATCAAATAATCAAATAATGTTTTCACAAATTATACAAAAGACTTTTTATTTATTATTTAAACAATTTAGATATTGATCAAATCAATATTATTAATATTGTAATATTTTTAATTTACATATTGTTTCTTATAATTTAGAAAACAATAAATTAACCATTAATCTTTGTAGAAACAACAGTTACGAAAAATACAAAATATATAATTTTAAATTTGCGCTATTTATTTAGTTTTTATTATTAATATTCTAACATGTTAGAATAAAAACAAGAACAGAATATATATCAATTTTTAAAATATAATTTTTAAACTATTAAAATCATTTCATGAAGTTAACTACAATAAATTCTTATTTTTTTTAAATAATAATATTTTATAATTCATTTCAAAGATCTTATTTTTATTCAATAAATAATTGTAATAAAACAATTATATAACGAGCGTATTGGTGTAACCAGGCAGAAGACACTGTCTCCACTTCGTAGCGCCCTTAGCATGTAAAGAATAGCAGGACTCCTAAGTATAAGTAGGGCGATAAAAGCCGCAAAAAGCTTGATGACGTAACTCATTCGTTCACCTGTCAAGCAGCAATCAATTATTACGATAAAGACATCATAAATTAACAAAAGGTTGTTCTTCAAATATTTAAGTTTTCTCAAACATTATTCTTCGATTATTCAAGTTCATCTAAAACAATATGATTTATATAAAAAGTGTTCTTCGATAGAAATCTAATAAATAAAAGTAAGTTTCTGAATTTATTTTACTTATTTCTTTCTTTCCTTTGATATACACACACATTTATTCACACCAATTTAAAATATACACTGATCTTGTCCAGGGCTTATTAGCACGCTGGATAAGTCAGAAATTACTTGCACAATTTCGACCAGGATTTAATTTAAATACGCTGGTTGTATTGTGACACACACACACACACACACATTCACGATTTGTCCAGGATTTGACTCAATGTTAAATACGCTGGATGTATCGTGATATACACACACTCATACGTGCGCCATTCACAAATTATAAAAACGTTTAAGAATCCCGAGCTATTAGGTGAAAGCCTAGGTTCAAAAGAATCTATCAAGGTTGTTCGTCACCATTAACCGACGTAACAGGTATAATGAACGAAAAATTAAAATTTATATTGATTTTTTGCGAATTGAAAAATAGAGTTACTTGGCTATTTATCACATGATTTCAACACTTTCTATTGTTTTCATTAGAAATTTGTAAGTTTATCAGTGCAATAGGATTATTTGTGAAAATAAAAATATTTCATTGTGCACCTCAGATTTATATCGTTATATAACTTATGTGATATTAAAATTGATCAATTATAATAGTATTTTTAAATTTATAGTAATTTTTTTAACTTAATTAAAAAACTTTACAATATTGTTTCTTTAATTATTATTGATTTTATATATAAGCATACTTGTCTGCATTTTACTTTTTTAAAAGTTTTTTTAAGGAGATTAATTATACTACTTATTTTAACATTAAATCCTAGCTAAAAATTATTATTATTGTTATTATTATTATTATTAATTTCTTAATACTATTTAATAACATGATTTTCATTTATATTTCATTTTTATAAGAATCTTCGGACTGCGAGTTTATTATTGCAAAAAACAGTAGAACAATATACGGTCAAAGTCTACGTCAAACATCTCGGGTAGGTGTACGGGGAATCTCTTAACGAATATTGTTTTACCACATCTCGTAGGACCGCACACGCAACACGTAAACGGATGTTTCCACCGGGTGTCCATTTTTTGAACTGACTTTATAAAGCGAAAAATTTGAGTCACCGCGGCCCGACTGCAGCGGCGGTGGTGGCGGCGGCGGGCGCGAGCGCCCCACGCGGTTTGATCAGCTGATTCAACGCTGACCGTGGGAGTCAGATAACTTTTTTTTTGTTATCTATAATTTATAAAAAAACACAATTTACCAAAAAAGGAAATCAGGGTGTTTCATTTTACAATATACTTTTTTTTCTGTATTGACATACTTTTATTTACATAATTTCCATTAAAACTAATTAATATTTCTATAACCAAACGGTAAAGATAGGTCTTGCGACATGTATCGCCTCTTCTTCATGACAACGCAGCAAGTTTTAAATTCTTCTCGCGTTACAATTTCATGCACATCCGTACGTCGTATAGCATTAAACTTCAATTTAATTTTACTATTTTCAGAATTTGTCTCTGGTCTTTTTTTAAATGCGTCCAGAACAAGCGCTTCGATACTCGCTAAGTTAATTTTTAACGAATTCTTAAAATTTAAAGTAACCCCTTTCAGTTTACAGCATTCTACATTTTCGCTGGTACGTATAATTGCACGAAAAGCATAAAATTTTGGTGCTGCACATATCAGTACCGGGCGCGCGACTACTTAGTTCGTCTGTCATTTGCCCTAAAAGATCGCCTAATACAGGTTCGTACTCGGTAGGGTCATCATCGTTTTGTTTCACAAAAATGCACGAGTCGGTGTCGCTGTACAAAAAGCGTTTCCCAAGTTTCTCCATGTGTTTGTATAGTTCCAGTATCGCTTGGGCTGTAGTATACGCTGCTATAACAGTGTTAGTGTTTGGTGCCGAATGGACAGCCTCTTCCCGGAGTTGCCAGTTGACGTACAAGATATCGTCATTTACCGGTAACACGCTGAGAACCTCCTTATCCGGACAAAGTAATAGTTTTAAGAGAGCTTCGCGCGACTTCACAATTGACATTTGTTTTAAATTGCTTCGTTGTCCAAACTTTCCCCAGAAAGAGTCTAAACAGAGTTTTGCTACTGCTCTCAAACCAGCATTTTTTTCAATTTTATCGCCCTCCAAAACGATACCCTCGTTCTTCTGATACTCGCGTAAATACTCCTCTTTCGTCGTCTCGTCTACGCACCAATCGGGCCATCCGCTAGCTTCTTACTTTATTTTTAAGAATGTATTTATATAATCTACAAAAAGACCACCGGCTTTACCATCCAATTGAATATTCTCGTGAACACAATCGCCTTCGCGTATTTCCTCGCAACAAGTACGACAAAGCGCGAAAAGTAAACGACCGTGCATTTTCACCGGTAGCAGCGGTAAATACAAATTACGAGGAGGTAAAATCTTACATTTAACAAGTCCCTCAACTCGCCCCAGATTATTGTTATCTCCTCCTGTAAGATCTCGACATTCGTCCCCTACATATATAACAGGATGCCCCAGAGGAAATACGCCGCACTTGCACACGTAAGGATATAAAGAACATATATCGGTGTACTTGATTGGCTCGCGATCGCGAACTTTGTAATAGGGAACAATTTTTACGGTGCGTCCACCAAAAAACGCATCGCGTGGATTTAATGTAATTTTAATCAATAGCGGATGATCGCGCAAATATCGAGCTATTTCGGGGTTCTCGAACTTTATTTTATCAAACTCACATTCCCATATGATGCAGACTTTGTACCTACAGCATCGAATTTTTCGCAATTTAGCTAGAGTATTTTCGTAGACCTCGTCGAAAGATCGACCGTAAGATACGCGCTTATCTCGATTTTTATCAAAACATTTTGGACAGCCGTGCGTATAACATCCTTCATATTCAAAAACGGTCCCTTTCTCTCGATGTTCTGTTGGTGGTAAGAAACCGTCTACCAAAAATCCCTCGGGTAACATAAATTCGCGCACTCTGCCTGCGTGTATAATCTCACGACCCAATTCACGCTCGCATTAAACCAGCCATTCTAGCGATTTTTGTGAATGTCTATCACCGCGACGATATCCATTTGGTGGAATGATACCGATAGTTTCAGCGCGGAAAATATTTTATTTGTATACTAAAGAGCACGCGCTCGCTATGGTAGTTGCCCGAGTAAACGGGCAAATTTACCGACTTTTGTAAATATATTTTTTAAAGCTATACACGCGCGACGCAAAATCTCCACGTCCATCCGACAATATGCTACAATTTCTGATTTCAAATCGAACACGTAATCTCCGGTTGCGTTAGTTTCGTTATACCATTTGAAAAAAGAATCTCTTTCATTTTATTGACATGGTATCCGGTGAGTAGAAACGTGCTTCCTCCACAGACCCAACCCGACGTAATTTTCTTTTTCAACAGTGTTGAATAAATGCGGAAAATAACCCTTGCGCGAGCTTGCGGATAAACCAAATGTTTTTGGTAAGGCACTTAACTTCATATGAAAGTAGTTTAAGCTGTCTATAAATTTGGTACAACTGTAACTTAATAGAATTATATTACGCCCATTGAGTATCACTTGCGGTAAAACATCTTTACGGAGCTCTACCAGTTCTCTTAATATAAAATGTCGATCGAACCCACCGGCATTGTGCGCGATACATATTATTTGATGAAAAATGGATTTTTCGCGTACGTACAAATCTACGAATTGTTTAATAAGATTATTTCAACAAACTTGTTGAACGACACATAGATTCGGAACATGTAAATACGTATTGGTACTATTTTTATACTTTGTATCCTGTGTAGTTTCCAAATCATAAAGCACATAAAGATTTTTTTTCGGCTTTACTTCTCTACTCGGCGCCTTGTTATCGTTTACCGGTCGCATAACACAGTTCGTTTACCGAATGTTTCGAGCCACAATGTTTAGAATACTGAAACCCACACACGTGCTTTCCTCTGTACAAATGAATACGTTTTTGACATTTATTACACATTTTAACGATAACACAAATTTTCTTATTTTTTGCTCTATAAGTACCATCTTTCTTATGATTATCCAAACAGTTTCTTCCAAAAAAACTTCTACAACACTCGCGACATCCTAAAATCTCGATATTTTTTTTTTCACATGCCGGTGAAACAAAGCAACTCGTACATATACTCGGACACTCGTGCTGGTCTACGTGTTGATATTTCTTATCATAAAAATTTGGTTTATGCAGCGCCTGTCAAATTTAAAATAGTATCGTAATGATGCTCGTGAGGGTCGTATAAAATATTTATAACGCCCAGAAAATCTGATCTACTTGCATCAACTCGCACGCGACCATCAAAAATCGGTGCCTCGCCACTTCCAAATATCATCTTATCAAAAACTACTATTGCTATCCCTAAAATATTGTAAAAATTTTTAAAACATTCAATTTCATTAAACCCGCATCCTCTTTCAGATATATCTACACCGCTGGCTTTAATTAAATCTAGAGCACGCTGTTTTTGAAGTGGTCGTCTACAGTCGCGAATCGTGCTCCACAATTTTTTCGTTTCGGCGGTATCGTTATGTTTTACAAAAATATGAATCTCGCCTACTACAAGGGACCGTGGTAAGCACAAGTTGTCTTCGCATTGTATAGACACGATCCATTTTTGTGCTACAGTATTTACGCCTAAAAATTTTCTCATTCTGCCCCCACCAAAAGGAAGATTTACGTAAGTAACTTCTAAAGTAAAAGTATCATCTATTGTAAAAAAATCATTGCTTTGAGTCGAGCTACTAATTAACGTCTTTAAATCATCGTATATAAAATTTTTTATTGGCCTCAACGACAATCCAGCTGCACCATGGGCAAAATTCTCGCTATTTATCAACACGCCTATTAAATCGTTTTCCGTTACTAATGAGATTAAATATTCATAGATATCGCGTATTGCAAGTTCTAGCCACAAGATAGGATTAACATTTTCGGATGTGGGCTGCAATATCCTTAAAGCTAAATGCGTGGCATTCAAACGAAACCTCTGAATATGGTGATTTCGTTCATTTAAAATAAGAAACCGCTCACCAGGTGGACGAAGCTGTATTTCACTGTCAGTGTTGCTGCTACACCCGCCGCCGCCGTCGCCACCACCACTACCACCCCTACCACCGCTGCCTACCTGCATCGGTTGATTATCGTTCGCGTAATCTTGGGTATTTTCCTCTATTGACCCAACATCCTCGTCGTTGTTGTAGTCGCGCGAAAAAGATGACCATGATGAAGACGGTGATACTATTTTTTTACAATAGGTAGACATTTTACAAAGAAGAACATTTATTTAAAGATAACAAGTGCTTTTATTTTATTGATACCAAAAAAAAGAATTAATGTACAATTTATTACAATTCATTAAATACAATAATTGCAAAATATAAAAATAATAATTTATGTAATTTTCATTGTGTTAATAAGAATTTGAATTAATCCTCCGGAGGACCAGTTAAACACTCGCGCGCTCTGTCGAGTAGATCGGTCAAATTTGACTCGTTATATAGAGGTGATTCAGGGTCTTCCACTAAATTGTGGAACCACCTCAGTTCTCGAGCACGACTAACGTTCCGTACTCTCTCCGCATAAACTTGAAGAGTATTGGAATTGAGACGCGATATCTCATCCACTCCGTTTTCTTCACGTCTGATCACTTTTAAAAAACAATAAAAAAAAGTTTTCGCGATACATTTTTCAAAAAAAAAAAGACAAATGTAAAAGATTAATTTAGAGGGTACTTACATTCATTAACGCTGCGATCGAATATGCTCCTTTCATCGAAGCGGTGGTACGTCATCCGCGTCCTATCGACTATGCGATGGTACTCTCTATCGCGCGGATTTACTGGCATTGTATAAAAACTTCCAAGAATTTCGCCTCGTGTTCGACCAGTCCCCTCGATATGTTCCTCGTTGTTACTATTAACTGCACCAGGCTCCTCTGAAGGGATATCATTTAATTCGAATACTCTAAAAACAGCAGGTAAAGCCTCTCTGTAATTAACGAGCAATGATCGGACCATCCGTCCAACCGGGCAACCCTGGCCAATCATTTTATCTTCATCGTCTTCGCCGTCATCAGATGAAATCAAAGCTTCACTTTCGTAGTCTTCATCCACCGACTCGGAATTCGTGTCTTAGTCTTGATTTTCGACCTGTTGCGCCTGCGCACCGTTTTCACCTAATGATCCCACTTGCACTTGTAAACTGCTATTAACTTCACCATTTACACTATTTTCCACTGCGTCACCGTACTATTCTTCTCCTTCATCCTGCTCAGCTGTAGCGTCTTGCTGAGCTTCCATACCGCTTTCACTTAACAAGTCCACTCGTACTTGCATACTGTTATTAATCTCACCATTTTGAGGATTTTCACTATTTTGTACCGTGCAACTGTAGTTTCCCTCTTCTTCTTCTTCTTCTTCAGAAGTTGAGTATCTAGAGCGTTTCGGTTCGAAAAACGTCATGTCGCTATCACTATTGATGTCGTTTAGCAAAGCCTCCACTGCTGTGAAAAAAGAAATAATTTTTTTTCTCAAATGAAAAGAGCGTAATAGACGGATAGACAAAATATACTGTATAGTAAATTAATAATAGTTAAGGGATAACACCACTCTAGAATTTTCAAAAATTGATTTTTCGTTTAAACAATACTTTAGGCTTATAAAAACAATATCCAATTAGTTTTATATAGAAATAAAGTGCTTAAAAGATTTAATCACATTAAAATAATAATAAAAAAAAATATTTTTTTTTTCATACTTCAATATGTGTTAAATGAACTCTCTAAAAAGTAATACTACTCCTTTTTCCAAGCTTTTAAAATATATATTGTCAAAATTAGGATTCTTTTCGTCCGTTAGAGTGGTGCCATCCCTTAAGAATTTTTTTTAAAAAGAAAGTTTAAGAAAATTTAATTTTTTAACACTTACCGGTGTTTTCTTCATATGCCCATATCAGATGCCTCAGTACGTGACTGTATTGCATATTTCTCGATATCACAAACTCTGCTCCTGTAGTGATCGCCAATGTGTTATTTCGAAACAACAAACGATATATACGCGCAATTTCACGAAATACGCAACACGACAACACGAATCTTAGTTCACTCTTTAATTTAACGCATTCCATGCGCCGCACTCTCCTACGCCATAACGAATCACATCGATCCGATAACACGTCACGGCGCACCCCGTTATTTTTCAAAAAGTTCACTACACGAAAAATTATCGCGCGAAAATTATCTTCTGCAATATTTCTCATCATTTTGATGTATATGAGTAAGAACCTTAACTCTACATAACTCGAATCGGTACTGAGTGCCCTTGCCCGAACCGCGCTTTTCGCTTACACCTAGGGATAGAGGGAGATAAGAAGAAGGCGTTTTCCAGATTTTCGCAGTTTTCTCTTCGAGAAGGACAAAAAATTAGCAGACAACCCTAGATGTCCCGCCAACTCTCTCTCTCTCTCTCTCTTTCATTAATAAGTTTGTGCAATATTTAAGACTGATTTGTAAATAGTTAATATATCTGAGTAAGCGAATCTGTGATATCATAGCAAGTGCAATAACAATCTCGACTTGATGTAATTTTATTGTATTTGAAAGGAAAATATGTGTAATTATGTATGTTATACTTT
>UELU01140780.1:0-14934 GCA_900490025.1 Megastigmus dorsalis | reverse complement strand
GTCTGCTTTCTGGCTTTCGACTTTTGTCAAATTTTGTCGGCCTGTGTAATCGTTGTAAAAATATTAATAGTAAATATATGATTCAACTATAGTTGTTTGTTTGAAGGTAAGCTGAGTTAGTTTAATTAGCCATACATAAAAACGCAATTTAATATTATCGGTTACAATATTACTTGATTGTTAAATTAACTTCTCGCTTGCTCGTTTCTGATAATCAAAATACATGTTTGAAAATGATTTGGTATTATAAACGTTTGTTAAATAAAGTATATAATAAGATACAAATTGTTTTTTGTTATTGTCGTTATTAGTTTTAAAACGTAGTTGCTAAAGTTAAATCAAAACGCAAACTGAGTATAGTTATTTGAAAATATTCTATTATGTGAGTTTTGAACTCATATGTTAAATTAGAATACAACTTTTAAACTTAAATAATTAAACAAAAAAAAAAGGTGTATTGGTTACAGTATTACTTATAAACTATTTAAAACAACAAGAACTTTACCAAAAATATATTGCGCTAAATTTGGTTAAACTAAATTGACCGAAATTGTAATTGAATAGACGACAAGTGTTGTTGTAAGAATACCAGTTACAAGGTATTGAACAACTGTAGTTATTTATCCGTTTAACATAAATCTAAAAGTGCAATGTTATAGCTATCGGTTATAACTTTTATTTTTTATCTAAATAAAAATTATACATAAAAGGTGATTTGTTTTTCAAAATCTATTTTAAAATAATAATTACTTAATAAGATCCAAAATGGTCAATGCCACGATTGTCGTTAATTCTTACATAGTCGCTAAAGTTGAAACATTAAAAGTCATACTTACTCGCAAAGATAATATTGTTTCTAACTAAATTACAATATGATTTTTAACTTAAATGTAGAAATTACTCGTAATAATAAAAGGTATTACTCGTTCTAATGTAGTTTTTAGATATGAATATTTACTTGCAAAGTATTATATTATTCGGTTTTAACTCTTATATTTTAAATAGTACAAATTGTTGCACTTGTTTCTAGAGGTGAAAAAGTATGTAAGGAGTGATCTGCTTTTAACATGCCTGTTATTAATAAAAATATAAGTTGTTATTGTCGTAATTGTTATTAACCCTTACATAGTTATATCAAATCGTGAACTGATTAATATGGTATGGTTTATTGACTAACATTATAATATAATATTTAAACTAAATGCTAAATAAATTTAAAGTTTAAATAACAAAAAAAAAAAAATAGGAGCATCGGTTTGTTTAAAAATACCTAAAATGCTTATTCTGCAATACCTTACTATTTAATTTCTTCGACACATATTTTGAACATTCGCCCTCTCTTGACCGGTGGCACTATCGCGCGGGGTCGGACGCGCGGCTCATTCTGCTGATGGCCGCCGTCGACTCAGGACGCATCGGAGAGCTACGCATCGGAGAGCCGCACACAGGAGAGCTGCTTGTTGGGGTCCAGCAGTCCGCTTCTTTCTTCGTTTACTTCAAACTGGTTCCGTATTCTTGGGTTGTGTTTATTTGTATCTATTATTGTGTAAGTTTAAGATGGAAGAAATAAATTTTGGTTTTCAACTTTCATGGGAACGCTTCTTCTTGATCTCTCCTCCGACTCCCTTGGTCAGTGGATCAACATTTGGTCCTTCGAGCCGGATGTAAAGAGAGAGATTTGTATTTGCGAGGCTTTGTTACGCGGAGATTCGCGGTTTATTCATTTGTTTGTTACGATTGAGATTTCGTCTAAATTGCGCGTTCAAGATTTGAGTGCGGCGGCAAGAGTTTTCGAAGGAGTGAGTGAGAGGGAGAGATAGATGTTCAAATCGCGAAAGGGCGCTTTTAGTGTACGGCGGTTGAGCTTTTTCGAGTGAGTGAGAGTGAGAGAGAGAGTTTCATACGTGAATGATTACTGCATGAGGAATTTCGCGTAGATTTTTGTGCGTGCGAGGTAGAGAATTGTTGGGAGATCCAGGGAGAGAGAGAGAGAGAGGCCATGTGTTCCGCGGCATCCTGTGAATTGCGCGTGCGACTCATGGCCCCAGTGTGGTGCTGCCATAAGGGCTCACCACAGGCCATGTGTTCCGCGGCATCTTGTGAATTGCGCGTGCGACTCATGGCTCCAGTGTGGTGCTGCCATAAGGGCTCACCCTTTCTGTGTTACAGCCCCTCCCCCTCCAGCCAAATACAGTCATCACTGCTGAAACGACCTCGCCATGGCTTCGGTCGAGAGGCAGACGGCTCTGGGAACCCTCATCGGCAACTTCATCAGCAATACCCAGAAGGAAGGACGTGACAACTACACGGGAAGGTTCCTCCGTGGACGCAAAGAGCTATTGGTTAAATTCTGGCAGCAATTTCAGAAGGCACACACAGAACTCAGTAGCCAGGCTGACCTTCAAGAGGAAGATTACTTCACTAAAGACGTCTACTCGTCTGTGGAGTTGCAGTACACTCGGGCTCTAGGTTATATCTATGATGTAGAAGGCGATTTACCAACGGCGGCAGTCCCTCCAACAACGATCAGGCGGGACGATCGGGAGGTCTCGATTCAGTTGCCCATGATCCAATTGCCCACATTCAACGGGAAAATCGAAGAATGGGAGGCCTACCGCGATATTTTCCGTTCCATGATTCATCTAAACCCATCACTGTCCGCGGTTCAGAAGTTTCATTATTTAAAGACTTCAGTCCAGGGTCCGCCAAGAAGCGCTCTCGACGGCCTACCAGTCACCGAGGCGAACTATCAGGTTGCCTGGAATCTCTTTTTGCAGCGCTATGAAAACAAGCGACTACTGGTCCACCATCACATGGCAAGCTTGGCTCACATTACATCACTGAAGGAAGAAGGCGCCCGGGGTCTCCAGGCTGTCTTGGATTGCGTCGTAAAGGCTCGAGAATCCTTGAAGACCTTGGCACTTCCAGTCGAGAACTGGGGCGATTGGTTGGTCTTCTTTCTGGTCAGGAGTTTAGATCCCGTGACTCGAACGGACTGGGAAAAGGCAATCAGCGACAAGATCGAACTCCCAAGCTACGATGAGCTCCTTTCATTTATCGGTGGGCGTATTAGAGCGCTGCAATCATGGGATACTCCAGGACGCAGCACGCCAACAAAGGGTTCAACGAGGACGAACCCAGCCACTATTCCCGGGCGCTCGGTGCGCACCCTCGCGATAACAGCAGGAAAACTGTGCCCAATCTGCAAGGAATCTCACTGGGTTATTGGGTTGATCAATGCCCAAGGCTATTATCCGCGACAGTAACTGAACGTGTCACCATGTTATGAGCATGTCATGAGTCACCATGTTATGAGCATGCCTGAAGCAAGGTCATCACCTCCATTCATGTCCCCAAAATCAGAACTGTCGTAAGTGTGATTTGAATCATGACACACTGATCCACATTGGCAAAGCAAAAAAAAAAGATCAGCCATACAACCGACCCAGGGCAAGGCTTGGAAAAAGCGTCGCTGTGCTCCATTAGGAGACTCAAATCTATCTGGTCCGCCCCAGCCAAGGTCAGGAGACTGACCAGTATTGTTGCCCACTGCCATTTTCACAGTGGAAGGCCCGAGCGGACATTTGATCCCCGCTCGGGCATTAATAGACGCCGCTTCAGAAGCCACCATCGTTGACTTGCGCCTAGTCCAAAGGGCAGGTCTCGTTATGGACGAAGTCAGCATCACCGTGCAGCATATTGGAGGTCGGCAGGCGGAATCGGTGTCAAAATCAATTCGGATCCGCATAATCTTAAGAACCTGGTCCCATGACATCATCGAGATTCCCACTCTAGTCGTAGGCCGCCTGCACATCAAAACACCATCTGTGGACATTCCCGCCGCTGAAGTTGATGTGATACTTGGAGTTGATGTCTACGGTCGCCTCCTTCGAGATGGCGTTCGATCGGGCCCTCCAGGACACCCCGTCGCTCAGGAAACAACACTTGGATGGATCGCCACAGGTCCTGCTCCCAGGGCCTCGAATGCACCTTCTCGGACGCTGTCTACGCTACACTCAAGCCTTCTGGAGGCGAAGGACGTTAATGATGAGCTCCGGCGGTTTTGGGAGATTGAAGAGATATGTTCTCCTTCACCAATGATCCCTGATGAGCAGGAATGCGAGCGAATCTTCATCGAACAGCATCGACGTCTGGAAGATGGCCGGTATAGTGTCTGCCTGCTTTGGAAGACAACAGTCGCAGCAGCACGTCTGGAATCGAAGGATGGACAATGATCCGAACTACAAGGCAGCATACACAAATTTCATGTTGGAATATGAACGCCACGGGCATATGAGCGTCAGCGATGGATCTCGTTCCATCGAGCCCTCACAACCCATCTGCTATTTGCCTCACCACGGGATTTGGCAGCACTCAGATAGAGGCCGCAAGCTTCGGGTCGTGTTTGACGCATCGAGACGAATAGGCGAGGGTCAAACACTAAACGAACTCTTATTCCCTGGACCAGCACTTCAAAACGACCTAGTGACAGTTCTTCTCAGATGGTGCCTACATCGCGTCGTCTTCTGCGCGGACATTGAAATGATGTATCGTCAAATCAGAGTAAGTCCAGCTGATGCAGATCTTCAGAGGATTGTTTGGAAGCGATCACGAACCTCTCCGATCGAACATTTTCGGCTCCTTACCGTGACCTATGGAATGTCCTGTGCGCCATATCTGGCGCTGCGCACTCTCAAGCAACTGGTGACAGATGAAAGCCATCAGTATCCAGAAGCGTGCCAAGTCCTTCTCCGAGAAAGCTATGTTGATGACATCCTCTCTGGCGCACCAAACCTTGATTCCGCATTGAGACTGCAGGACCAACTCATCAAGCTCCTGAGATCCGGAGGCTTCCATTTGCGTAAATGGGGGTCCAATCACGCCCGCCTGGTCGAAGCAATCCCTGAACAAGATCGTCTACGCCCGGCATGGCGAGAGTTCGGCAACGCCGATCCAGTCAGAACTCTTGGCGTCTCATGGGATCCCGCAGCTGACGAATTTCGATTCCGCGTTCCGAAGATTCGAGATCACACTCTGATTACCAAGCGTCAAATTCTGGCTGACATCGCCCGTCTGTTTGATCCCGTCGGATGGCTGAGTCCAGTAACGGTGGTAGCCAAGATTCTATTGCAAGATTTATGGAAGGCTCAATTGCATTGGGACGAAAAACTGCCCGAGCCATTGGTGGCTCGTTGGTGGACATTCATCACTGGACTACCCCACATTCATCAATTGAGCTTGGCCCGATGGCTTGGCACGAATCCGGCGAGCTCCGTCGTGATCCATGGATTCGCCGACGCAAGCTAGAAAGTTTATGCGGCGGCGATCTATGTCGCGTCTGCAGGCACCTCCAGGCTCTTGATCGCGAAAACCAAGGTCGCTCCAGTCAGGACCATAACAATCCCACACCTGGAATTGTGCGCAGCCGTGCTGCTCACACGGCTACTCCGTAATGTGATCGAAGAGTTTAACGCCTACCCGCTTACCGTCCACGCGTGGACCGATTCCCAGGTAGCGCTTGCTTGGTTACGCTCAGACCCATCGCGCTGGACAGTGTTTGTAGCAAATCGAGTGTCCGACATGCATCGCACATTACCAAAGCTGACATGGCGTCAGGTTCCATGGAGCGAAAACCCCGCTGATCTAGCATCACGAGGAACCACTCCCGCCGATCTAACCAAGTCTGCACTTTGGTGGTGGGGACCACCGTGGGTGCGGCACCCAGCAGAGCGTTGGCCTCAGGCGCGAACGACAGATCTCATAGGTGACACGTCAGAGGATGCTATCAACTCCGAGTCTCACCCACCGACTGCACGAACTACGTGTTGTACCACTACATTGGAGTCGGCGGTGGATAACTTTATCGACCACTTCTCATCTCTTCTCAGATTAGAATTGGTGATCGCATTGTGCCTACGCATATCCCCCAAGCATCGAGTACAAGGCCGGGCGATAAGTGACCCCTTAGCGGCTCAAGAACTCACAGTCGCTTTCGAGCGCTGCATCCTCCTCACACAATAGCAGGCCTTTCAACACGAGATCACGGCCCTGCGATCGGGACAAGAGGTCTCCAAGCGAAGTCCTCTTCGGAGCTTCACCCCATTCCTCGATGATCACGGTCTCCTCAGAGTCGGCGGACGCCTCCAAGGGTCACACCTCCCATTTCGCAAACGGCACCCAGTCATTCTGCCGAAGAGCTGTCGTCTGGCAGAATTGATCATAAGATGGGCGCATATGTCCTGTCTGCACGGGGGACACTCATTGACGTATTCACAAGTTGTGCGGAAAGCATGGATCATCGGAGGACGAGTCATGACTCGGGCTTTTATTCATCGTTGTGTTCGATGTATTAGAACAACAGCTCGGCCATCAGTTCAACTCATGGGTGTCTTGCCACCTGAACGAGTCACTCCTGGCCGGCCGTTCTCTCGGTGCGAATTGGATTATGCCGGTCCCTTTTTGATCAAGGCATTCAAGAGCAGAGGTGTGCGGTCTTCAAAGGGTTATATCGCCATCTTTGTGTGCTTGAGCTGGTTGGTGACTTGACGACCGAGAGTTTTCTGGCAGCCTTGCGGCGTTTCGCCGGCAGGCGGGGCTTGCCTGGAGAACTGTGGATCGACAATGCGACCACCTTCCATGGCGCTGACTCAAGGTTACGGGACATGTTCCGAGAGGCTAACCTTAACTGGCCTCGGATCACTGAAGAGCTGGCCGGCGAAGGTACTGCATGGAAATTCATCCCCCCCGCAGCCCCTCATTTCGGCGGTCTGTGGGAGGCAGCTGTGAACTCCGCAAAGTCACATCTGAAGCGTGTCATCGGCTCGCAACTGCTTACCTATGAAGAGCTCAACACATTCTTGGTCCAGGTTGAACGAGCGATAAATTCACGCCCACTGACTCCGATATCAGGACACCCGGAAGATCGCGACGCTCTAACTCCAGGACACTTTCTAGTCGGGTCCGGAATTACATCGATTCCAGAGAGAGTCGAACAGGGTCAGCCCTCCAATCAGCTTCGGCATTGGAGCATGGTGCAGAATTTGTACAATCATTTTTGGACACGTTGGTCAAGGGAATACTTGAACACCCTTCAACAGCGGCATAAGTGGGCTCGACGAACAACCAATTTGCAACCTCACGATCTCGTTCTGGTCTTGGATCCGACACTGATGCGACGGTACCACTGGCCCTTGGGACGAGTAGTGGCCGTATATCCCGGGCCGGACGGTCTGGTACGCACCGCAGACATCCGCACTCAGTCAGGCACGTACAAGAGGCCCATCACGAAACTTGTCCTGGTGCCAGTCTCAGGTCCGCCTGAGGCACAGGACCCAAGTCGTCATGGCGGGCGGTGTCAGTAACATGTAATTTCGTCCAAGACGAGGCGGGCGGAATGTTTGCACTCAACGGGTTATGGACGCTTCTTGTTGGGCGCGGAAGTAGTTCATCGAAGCGCCACTGTGAGCGCGACATTCCCCCGCTCTTTACCGGTGGCACTATCGTGCGGGGTCGGACGCTCGACTCATTCTGCTGATGGCCGCCGTCGACTCAGAACGCATCGGAGAGCTACGCATCGGAGAGCCGCACACAGGAGAGCTGCTTCTTTCTTCGTTTACTTCAAACTGGTTCCGTATTCTTGGATTGTGTTTATTTGTATCTATTATTGTGTAAGTTTAAGATGGAAGAAATAAATTTTGGTTTTCAACATTCATGGGAACGCTTCTTCTTGATCTCTCCTCCGACTCCCTTGGTCAGTGGATCAACACCATGGTAATGTGTCATTTGAGTTGATCTCCAGAAAGCGCTTATCATTGTGAGCACTGAGAGCGATCTTTGTTTCTACTTCCGATGATGTCGAGATCTAATATTTCTCTGTTCTCGCGTGAGAGTGGCGATTTCATTTAAACACTTCATATAATCTTGAAAGGTTAGAGTCACCCACTGAACTTTTCACACCATTCGCTTTCTTAATTGGCTTCTAGTTTCTGACTCAGATACGGTATATCTTACTCCTTAATCCGACAAACTCCAACATAAGCTCTACGTTGCATTCATCTTTCATTAAACCTACAATTTTTTTATTTGCTCGTGGTATGTTGTATGGGTTAATTTCAGGGTAATCGGACGTGTAAAATTCTTGAATATCATGCTACATTAAGTTATAAATATCAATGTTTTTGACCTCGTATACCAAGCTATCTGAGTCAGTATAAAGTAGTTTACATTGATCTCCCAGTCGATCCAGCATATAGTCATAGTGAAATCGGTAGACAAGAAATTTGGATATATCGAGAACAGATAATCCAATATATATCGGCTCCTTCATATATATCTCTGATCGCAACAACTGTATCGCCACAAGATTTTCATAAAAAATTGTGGTACTATGAAAATTTGGTTTGGCGATAAGCGCTTCTGCTCCGTAACGTCCTGTCTATTTAGTTACGAGCTTTACATTGACTCTTTTTCGCTCGTTCTCCATTGTTTTTCCATATACCGCATTATTAAATAGCTTGAACAGCATCTTCTCGAATTCCTTTTTAGCGTGCTTTCTTTTTTCACTGTTCAAGTCGATGGTTTTAGTCATGCACTTTGCTTAAATTTTAGAGCTCTATGAATATTTTTAAGTATTAATCCATTTTGCAGAGCCTGCTTACGCGCTCGATAGTGCAGTACGTAACGCTTTTTATCGTGAAGAGTTGTCATCAGCTTTATTTGTTTAGATTTTGGTGGCGCCATGTGATCAGCACAAAATCTTTGTGTTCATCGTAAAGCGTGTCGGGTTATTCTAAATCCACTTCTAGAACATAACCAGTAGAATAATCATCTGGAACATTGAAAAAGGTCCAATCCTGCTTAATTTCAACCCATTGGAAGTCACCATAGGGTAAAAACTGAGTCATAGCTCAGCCGTATAAGTTATTTACATCTTAATACATTAAATACTTGGTTTCCTCGTTAGGGTTATACTCTTCTCGCATGTATGGATTATTTGCTTTTGAGTAGCGATTGCAACACTGGCTAATGCCTTCACGTATGCCACGCTCTATAAACATGAGCATGCCAATATCGGTTAACAGTTGCAGTTCAATCTGTAAAATATATATTTATTTTATTTATGCATAAGAGTATTATATATAAGCGTACATTACCTCAGTATATTTGAGCATTGCATCCCAAGTCAATCCCGGTGTTGTGTAATAACGAGCGGGATCCAATCCATAAGCCTCGAGACAGTTGCTTCGAAAGTTTTCAAAAACTTTGGTTAAAAGTAGAAAAGTAGTAGTTTTGAGGTATAAATCTGAGTATTCACCGAGATTTAGAATTTTGAAAGAGTTCCAAACTTTTTCGGCATGCTCATAGTCTTTGATAGTAATGTTTGCATCATACAAACGACTATAAAAGTCCTTTTTAGATGGTAGTTTGATTTCCTTCAGCTTCTCAAGCGATGTAATGTAGTCGTGTGGGAAGACTCCTTTCCTGTTTAAAATTGAAATTTTCTCAGAGTCGAATCCGTCATCTCGCTCAAATACTCGCTGTAGAATGTCGAGATTCTCTAAATAAGATGACAGTTTATCCAACGATGCGGCCATGATTTTGCATGAGTCGATAAACCGAAGATTCAGTTCCTTCAACGTATTTGGTAAATGATATATATTTCTCCTTGGTTTGCGGGAGTAGAGACATGCATCCAGGAAAACAAGTTGAGATCTGTTTAATAAAGAGATGCGCATCGTAACCGCTTAGATTGTGAAATACCACAAACACTGTTCTCCAATCCTTGACATATGAGTATGTGACATATGAGCGCTCTACTAAAGTCGATAATTTCTTGAAAAGTTAGAGATCCCATTGGACGCGGGTTCTTATAAATCTCCTGTAACTTTAAGACTATTGCATGGAAATTTCTTACAAACCATGTGGCAGGAGCTTCGTCTTCTAATGCCTCTTATCTATAAGCTTCGTACTCCGACTGGGTAGCATCATAGCTGTACATAACGTAGTATCCGATGCTAAACGCTTCGTGACGTTGATATGTACTCTTTTCATCGGCGACGGGTTCCAACAAGCATTCAAAATCCGCGTATATAACAAACGGCACTCGATTTTGATGTGAATGATTTTTAAACTTCAGAGTACTTTTTTCTTTCGTAGAAAGCACGATTTTACATTGATTCATTTCTTCACAGTCAATTAAGTGAGCAGTCAAATTTTCATTTGTATGAAAATAGTGTAAGCAGCGATTGCAAATATACGTTTTATGAGTCCATTCAGATATTCGCTTTTCCACTTGTCAAGACAAGTTCTTTATCCATACATAGTGACATTTTCGCACATCAAAATTATTAAAAGGTTCTTCTTCTTTATCCTCGTCAACATAGTCATTTTCTACAAGTAAGAGATTGACGTTCTTTGTCTTCTTTTCGGCAGTCAAATGTGGTGGTAAAACGATAAAAATATTACCCTTCTTTTTTAAAAAGTAGACGTTGACTGATATATCATTTTGTCCTTCAAATTTACCAACTTGAGGAAACTCTACAGAAATTTTGCGCTACAGGATGTAACGCTGAAAGGATGGCCCATTTAATACATTGTTCATCTTTGTTAATCACGTTGATACATGCTTTTTTCTTTTTAATGTTCTCAGGTAAATCGATATATGAACTTCCTCTCATAGGATTGTTTTTATTCATATTGATTATTAAATTCAACATGGGACGCAAAGACCAACTTGACTACTGCGAGTAGATAACAGAAGACTTGGTATTGAAATGTTTAATGTCCTCACTCACTTCACTTTCTTTAGCAATCACATACTCGGCTGTCAAAGTTGTATTCACTTTTAACGCGAGATGTTGCTCGACAGCCTTTTTAATTTGTATAATGAACTCATGTCGTGCATTTGATAAAAATTTTGTCAAATCTAAATGTTTGCGATTTGTTATTACACCAGTTTTTACACGGTTTTCAAAAGAACTCTCCAACCAACTTACAGATGAACTATCAGTAGCAGCAACGGTCGAAAGCCCTGCGCCTACCACTTGATGTTGTCGAAAAAAGTACAAAACCGTCTTTATCAATGATACAGCTGCTAGAAGTTTTTGTTTGTCAGATACGGACAAGCGTGGACGTGTCAAGACGCTCGCGCTTTCTAGCGGTGTGTCACTGAGCTTTATCCATCTTTTAACGTCTTCGCCATCGGCCTCACCGGCCATCATATGAATATATGATTTCCATAGTAATCGGGAACTTGAAGCATTCTGCATTTGCCAAAGGAAGGTGTTGCTCTCCAGAAAAAACTCAGTTGAACTGTGCCGATCTCGTAAAACTCGGTTTCTTTTATTGACCCTTAATTGGTGGGGGACGATCGCGATAGGTCAATAAGTGGTGGGACCACGCGTGCGCAGTTTGTTCGTAAAGCATATAAAATAGTTCGCGCTATTCGCAATGCTCATTTATTAATCCGCTCTCATTCGATCAAGATGGAATACGTCATCGATGTTCAAGGGGGCAGCCTCCAATACATTTGTATTTAGGGAGATTGCTATCGTAGCACTTGAAGAAGATGCAATACCATCGGTTTTCCTGTTTGCACCACCGTATTCATGGGGTGAACAGCTGCCAAAAAATAAATGCAAAAATCGTTGGCTGAACGTAATTTTCACGGGCTACGTTGGAATTCAGGCAATATTCCATACGAAGAGGTTAGCCGAACCGCGCAAACTATCGTTTCAAATGCACAAGCAGTATACGTAAAGGGATTCGAAAAATCAAAATGGCTGAAAAGGATTTTACCAAACAGGTAATTTATCACTATAAATTTATATTGTAATAAAAGATTAAGTAAACGATTGGTGTATTTAGTTCGGTGTACAACATCGAGGACCTGGGTCGTCCTTCATTATACAAGCTGCCTAAGGATTCCAGAACATGCACAAACGACCATGTAGGTCTGGACCTGAGTTGCGCGTCTGTGCACGTCGATGCCATGAAACGTTGGATGCTTGAGCGAAGAGTCAAAGACGAATCCATAGCGTTAATGCACAATTGAATGCAAAATATCAAGTATGCAAAATGTACAATTTGTTTATTTAATCAGAAAATATGTTTACAAAGGTAAACCCTACAGAGGTAAATTTTTACCTGTGCGTAGATCCGGTAAAATGTCTTACATAGTAAATCTTGCATACTAATATTTATTATAAATAGTAAATAGTAGTGGGTTATTTGTTACTGTCGCAATACGAATAACTTAGCACATGAACGTGTAATAATTACTACTCGCTCAGTACGTTATAAAATTTCAATTATTTAACATGCTTAATACTCTAGGTAAATTAACACAGTATTCTAATTTAACAATTAATAACAAAATTTCATCTAACATTTCATATATTTCATATATAATTTTCTAAATTACTAGACTTTTGATATTATCCATTTTTTAATTTTGCTTTTAGTATTCATTTTAGTTAATTCAAGTTTTTTGAGATCAGTTGGCAAGGAATTAAATAGCCTAATGGCTGTAATATAACTATTCTTATTACTTATAGATTTAGTTATTCTTGATATCTGTATACTTTTATTTCTTGTATTATTTTGTATCGATAAGTACTTATTTTTTAATTCCTTATAATGATACTTTAAAGACTCATATGCAAAACTTTGTCTCAAGTTAATAGGACGGTTTTCTATAACAAATTTATTTTTATATATTATCTATAGAATCTTATTTTGTACTCTTTGGAGCAGATTTAAATTATTATTAAAAGCACCCCCCCCCCTCAAGCGATTATCTCATAGTTGAGTATGCTATGGAAAAAGGCATAGTACAGAGTTAATAATGTTTCCGTTTGCATTATTTTTGCCATCTTGTAGAAAACAAATACAAGATATTTGGTCCTATTTATAATACTTTCTATGTACTTATTCCATTTCATATTGAAATCAAATACAATTCCCAAATATTTATAATTCTCTACTCTAGTCAATAATCTATTGTCTATTTTTATATCTAATAAATCTGGTACACTATCTTAATTTATTATAATTATTCCATTTATTATTATAATTTCCAAATGTCATATATACCGTTTTCGATACATTTAAGGAAAGTCTGTTAGAAGTTAACCAATTATTCATACATTTTAGATAAATATTCATATTATCTTGTGCTACCATCCATGTATCTCCAATGGATATGATTGCGGTATCATCCGCATGTACGCATTTACGTAAAGTAAAATAAAGTATAAAGAAAGTAAAGTATAAAGAGCAAAGGGCCTAAGATAGTTCCTTGGGAAACACCAATCGTTACGTTACATGAATCACTCAAAACATTATTCAACTTTACCCTTGCCTGTCTACCAGATAGATAACTTATTAATAAATCATGTGCCTTTCCTCTTATTCCGAAATTATGTAACTTGTTTAACAAAAATTGATGATCAACTGTGTCGAACGCTTTTGCTAAATCTAGGAATGTTATTATCAAAGATTTACTTTTGTCTAATTCATTGTAAATTATATTAGTTATATAGTTTAAAGCATCTGTTGTCCCTCTAACCTTGAAAAAACCAAATTGTTGTTGATTTATTAATTTATTTTTTTCTATAAAATCAAAAATGCTGACGTGTATAATTTTTTCTAATATTTTGGCAATGTTAGATATCAAGGATATAGGCCTATAATAAGATGCTGTATGTTTATCGGAAGATTTATGTATTAGCACTACATCAGCCTTTTTAAGTACATCTGGCCAAAGGGCTTTTCCTATACATAAGATAAAAAGATATGCCAGAGGTTCCGTAATATAATCAGATAATATTTTCAATACTCTCACATTTATGTTATCAACTCCACCCGATTTATTTTTCATATTATCAATTATTTGTTTCACTTCTATATAATTTGTAGGTTTAATAAATATTGAATTAACATTAATGTTAGGAAATGTTAAATCAGTGTTACTAGGTTTTTTAATACCCTGGCTTATCCTTTCACCTATTTCACAAAAATATTTGTTCATGTAATTTGCTATTCCAATTGTATTCTCAATTTTCTTACTACGTTCATCAGTAATATAATGTATGTTAGTATGACAGGATTTATTTTTGTTTAGTTTTTTATTAACATAATTCCATAGATGTCTTTGATTTTTACTAAATGTTTCTACTTCTTTGGCTTCAATTTTCAAATTTTGGCATCTTTGATTACTTTATCCAAGATTTTCTGATAATTTTTGTATTCAATTTTAAGTGATTTATTATCCTTATCTTGTCTCCATAACTTATATAAAAATTCTTTTGTGTTACATGATATTATAATACCTTTTGTAATCCAGGTTTTTCTAGGCTTAGAAAATTTATTGATTTTCTTAATAATTTGTAACTTGAGCCATATTTACACATATCTGCATTTCATTTATGAGAAATTCAATTCTCTCGTTTGCTTTTTTCTCCATTTTTAGTAAATTCCAATTCTTAGTACTTGATATAATTTTTAATTTTTCAAAATTTACATAAGTAAAATTTTCATTATTTTCACTTTGCGAGAGTGTGTTATCAGAATTGACAAGTAATGGATAAAGATCAGTAATTGATTGTATTAGCTTAAACGGTTTGATATTAATTATATTTGTTTTAATGTAAAAAATTGTCTATACATGTTCCCTCATTATTACTATTAGATCCCACATAGCATGAAATATTTCTGTGAAAGATTCAAAGGAAGGATTCAGCGAAACCTTGCAGAAACCTTGCTGGCAGGTTACTGAAACCTTGTGAAACTGAACATTTCACAGAAATGTTTATTGAAAGCTTTCAGAAATATTTTCATAACATTTCACTGAAATATTATTTTTGAATACCGAAAATATTTCAATGAAACATCCCTGAAAGTTAGCAGAATTATTTCTGGAAAGCTTGCGAAAAC
>UELU01140779.1:0-11124 GCA_900490025.1 Megastigmus dorsalis | reverse complement strand
GGTATATTTGATGGACCTCAAATTCGTAAGTTATTAAGAGATGAATCATTCCTTATCACAATGTCCGAGAAAGAACGAGCTGCATAGCTGAGCTTTAAAAGCGTAGTTGAAAATTTCTTAGGTAATCACAAGAGAGGAAACTATAGGGAATTGGTAGTCGAAATGCTCAAAAACTATGAGAAACTGGGCTGTTTGATGAGTTACAAATTGCATTTTCTCGATTCGCATCTTGATAACTTCCCACAAAATCTCGGGAATTACAGCGAAGAACAAGGAGAACGCTTTCATCAAGATATGAAGGAAATGGAAAGACGTTATCAGGGTAGGTGGAATGCACATATGATGGCTGACTACTGTCGGACATTAAAAAGTGAGAACACTGACAATAGTAAAAAGCGCAAACGCAATCCACTTCACAGATCATTTGAGGATAAAAGAGTAAGGAAGAGCAGATTGTCTTAGGTTACGGAGTTATGGGGTTATGGGATAATATTTTCTGAATTTGACCTTGGCCCGATCTTGACCCTGACGTGACCAGGTCAAATGGACCACGGATTCGGATTCAGCTACCCCAAAAACATTAAATTCGCGTGGTCTGGTCTATTGCGCAGGAAACTTTTTCTTTTGTGGGCCTGTGTTATGTATTTAGTAATAAACGCTAGTTAAAATTAATAAATAAATAAATAAAAATGTAAATATGTATAAAAAAAAGTAAACATGTATAAAAAAATGTATATATGTATAAAAAAAATTGTAGAAGATGCTCGAATTGGCCTCCGTTCTCTTCGAGGCGCGCTTCGAGTCTTCTGGTGATAGAAGAGGTGGCCCGCCACGTTTGCTCCTCCTGTATCCTTGCAAAGGAGACGTAAACCAACTCCTCTAGCTCATCCCTCGTTTCGATACGGTTAATGTAAACGGGCTCTTTAACCGCACCCCACAGAAAATAATCACACAGATTATAAACCGGTGACCGCGCTGGCCATTGCCAGACTAGTGCGCCACGGCCCATCCAGTCATCTCCGTAAGTATGGTCCAGGTAGCGACGTACGGGTGCTAAAAATATAAAGAGATACATCTTTACATGCGGGAAAATTATCTACTTGAAGTTCCTAATGTTATTTTCTAACTAAAAATTTTTTTTTGGTATGACAGGCATTAATTTATAGCATTATAACGAAATTCTGCCCCTAGTACCGCCAAAACTCATAAATGAACTATAAAACAGCAATTGAAGAGCACGCAGACTATTTGCTATAGCATGTGTATAAGGATTACCAGCTAGTACCGGATTCAGTGCAAAATATGCAGTTTTTCGAGACTAACAGTAATTTCGCATACAAAATGCACAATATTCTCAGTTTTTCGGGCAAAACATTAATTTTACACACTTTTAAACGGGCTTATTATAGCTTGCTCTCTTCGACCTGACCTACTCTACAAGATAGGAAAGTATTGTCGTCCGAAATTTATATTAACCGATGGTGCAGCTGCAGAAACGGGGGCTTAACTACGGAATCTTATTCAATATGTACAATTTTCTTACTTTTTCGAGTAATTTTTACAGCTACATTATCGGTTAATATCAATTCCGAAAGTCAAGACTCTTCTATCTTGTAAAGAAGGTCAAGACGAACAAAGCAAGCTATAAAAAGTCCGTTTAAAAGTGTCTGAAATTACTTTTTTGCCCGAAAAACTAAGAAAATTCTGCAATTCGCGTCAAGATTTCGTAGCTAGAGCACCGTTTCTGCAGCTGCACCATCAGTTAATATTAATTTCGGAAGTCGAAACTTTTCTATCTTGTAGAGTAGGTCAGGTCGAAGAGAGCAAGCTATAATAAGCCCGTTTAAAAGTGTGTAAAATTAATGTTTTGCCCGAAAAACTGAGAATATTGTGCATTTTGTATGCGAAATTACTGTTAGTCTCGAAAAACTGCATATTTTGCACTGAATCCGGTACTAGCTGGTAATCCTTATACACATGCTATAGCAAATAGTCTGCGTGCTTTTTAACTGTTGTTTTATTGTTCATTTATGGGGTTTGGCGGTACTAGGTGCAGTATTTCGTTATAATGCGATAAATTAATACTTGTCATAGCAAAAAAATTTTTTAGTTAGAAAATAACGCTAGGAACTTCAAGTACATAATTCTCCCGCATGTAAATAAGTATCTTTTTATGTTATTAGCACCCGTCCGTCGATACCTGGACCGTACTTACGGAGATGACTGGATGGGCGCACGAGTCTGACAATGGCCAGCACGGTCACCGGATTATAATCTGTGTGGTTATATTCTGTGGGGTGTGGTTAAAGAGCCCGTTTACTTTATCGGTATCAAAACGAGGGATGAGGTAGAGGAGTTGGTTTTCGTATCCTTTGCAAGGATACAGGATGAGCAAACGCAGCTGGTCACCTCTTCTATCACCGGAAGACTCGAAGCTTGCCTCGAAGAGAACGGAGGCCACTTCGAGCATGTTCTATAATTTTTTTTTAATTATGTATTTTTTTTATATATATTTATATTTTTTTATACTTATTTACATTTTTTTATACATTGTGAGGCTGATTTGACCTCACAAGAAAGAAATGTTTAAAATAAAACCAAGAAAACCCGAGACTCCGTTATTCTTCCCCGGCGCCAATAAAGAAGTTAGACCGCACTGCCAAGGCAACGAGCCGCGACGACGATGCTCGCCACCACCGCCACGAGGGGTTAAATTGTAAATAAATAATAACGAGGGGGGATTCGTGTCTGTTTTGAGGAGAGCGCCGGGATCGACGCACAGCACGATGCGAGCCAGGAGGCGAAAAAGACCGAGCAGGCAGGCACTGGACTGACCGGCTATCACCACCCACGGAACGACGACGAAATGATGCCAGCTAGCGGCACCAGCACGATACCCAACGCGGTTGCCCGTCCACGTCACGTCGATGACGACGAGGAGGGGTAGCGGCGACGACGAGAAGATGTGCGACGAAGACGACGTGGAAGAAGCAACGAAGTGACAGCTGGACCGTACGTAGCAGCCGACCCTACTGCACATACGCGCCCTCAGTGCCAATGTATGCGTACGGTTGTGATGCAGCCCCTATGCTATGCGAAAGCACGGGGGGCGCACCAACACACGTATGCGCCAGGGTGCGAGCGGCGACGGGAGCGTGGTGATACGAGGAGTTCGCGGGGTTCGTGCGTGAGGTGCGTCGGGTCGTGGTCGCGTAGAGTGAAGACGTGGTGCGCGTGTTGATGTATTTATTTACATACTCCACCTATCCACGCTACAGGCGCTAAGCAAATATATAAGATTATAACTGGGCGACACCAACCGCTGCTCGCATCTCTCTCTCTCTTTCTCTCGCTCTCTCTCTCGCAAAGCTCAATACATAGACGGCCTCAAGTCTCAGGTGCCCGCTTGGCACCTCTCGCTCGTTGAACAACTAACTTCTCTCAAATGCTGAACTAATCATCCCCTTGCTCGCCGCTCGCCCGTCCCGTTACAACTCCCGAACTTCCCTGGCCAACATGGCCGCTGCCGTTCGATCGCCGATATCCTCGCACGCCACGATTATGCTCGCCACGGCCCCCCCCAAAGTTCGTTCTTCACGGCAACAATATCCCACGACTTCATCAACACGCGCACCACGTCCTCACTCTACGCGACCTTGACCCGACACACCTCACGCACGAACCCCGCGAACACCTCGCATCACCACCTACCTCGTGGCATCAAATCGAGGAATAGTAGCCGGCAGGCTCGTTCCACTTACACCGGCGGTCGTCGCTCGTGCTTCCTTCCTCTCAACGCGACCAGCTCCTCCTCGTCCTCTCGCTTTATCTGAAAATAACCTCGCACACGGCGCAACTCCTAGCTATCGTCCTCTCGAAAATCTCACACACGTGGCAGTTTCGAAAATGGCGAAGTGGGTATTTTTGGCACGATACGTCTTGCTTCTTTCACGGCAGGGCAACACGTGAACCCTTGTTCTTCCTTCGCTCGCTTCCTTCTCCTTTTCCAAATCCGAATTTAGTCTTATCTCCGTCGCTCTCATTTCGTCCTTATCTTCTGTCTCCTTCTGATTTTGGTGTTGCGCCAATCCATCAGCGCTTCTTGGCGCTCCTCCTTATCGATTCGTTAAATGAGTTTTGGCTCGATTCCGTCGCTGGCATAATCTCCAATCGTTAACACCTAATATTTCTAGGTCAGCGCTAATTGGTCCCCGACCTGAGTTCCGTCGCCGACACTAGCTCCCTCCTACAGCGCGCGCAATTCGAAATGAGTAATTATCGCACCCGAAATACGTAAATATCCCACCCCAGACTGTTTACGGAAAGTTCCTAGGCATCTAGCGCTAGGCGCGGTCATGTTCTGGTCAGATACGGTCACGCATCTTACTTGGCGAGTATTGCGTGTGCGCATGCCGTCTCGCGCCTATCTCTCTCTCTATTAGCAAGGAAGAATTAAGGTGAGAATGCGTGCGGATTTCGTGAATGTGAACTCTCTAAGGGCGCACATTCATCAGACCAGTCAATTTCTTTCTGGTAGTTCATCCTACGACCTATTTGGCGTTACTGAGACCTGGCTGGGGCCGGATGTAAGCGATGATGTCATTCAGATCAAGGGTTACCAGGTTATCAGGTAAGATCGGAATATAAGGGGAGGTGGAGTCGCACTTTATATGAAATCTCATTTAAAATGTCAAATTTTAGACACATCCAATACAGAGCAAAGCCGGGCATCCCGGAGTACATTTTCTGCAGTGTACAATATTGCGACTCACCCCCCGCATTCGTTGCAGTTATTTATAGACCGCCCAAGATAGCTTTTAGAAAAAACTCTGATTTTCTAGACAAACTCCGCATATTTTCTTTCGACCATAGTCACAAAATTTTAATGGGTGATCTGAATGCTGATTTGCTCAGTGATAGTGATGATGCAAGGTTTGTACGCAAACTCACTGCTGAATTATCTCTGCAACTGATCCAGCATGGTGCCACGCACTTTACGCCCATGTTGAGCACATGGATTGACATTATACTGACGGATGACAATGATGACGTCATTGACGGCCGCAGCATCCCGGCACCTTTTCATAGTTAGCATAACATCGTCGATGTTACAATTGCTTGCTCTGACAAGGATTCACCAGTCAATTCCTTTCAATATAGAGATTTCAAGAATATATGCCCCAATTTACTCACTGCACAGCTATCCAGCTGTGACCGGTCGCCGTTTCATGCTGCGGTCGTCGACACTGAACTGGCAGTGGACTGTCTCTGCAGCAATCTCACGGCAGCGATTGATACATTAGCCCCTATTAAAAATATTGTTCCGAAAAAGGGCAGTCTGCCGTGGGTTGATGCAAGGTTAGCTCAGTTATACAAAAAACGTGAGGCACTGTTTCGTTGGTACAAATGCGCAGGGGACACTTCGCTGTTGGAGGCTTCTATTGTACTCAGAAAGCAGACTGACGAACGCACTGAGACTGCAAGGGCATCTTACTACCATGATAGGCTGATAACGTCTGGAAAGAACTAAGGAGCCTGGGGCTTCTGCCCGGACGTGAGGGGGAGTTCAATGGCTTTTCATTGGATGAGCTCAACAAGCATTTTGCTGGCGTGTCTATATCTCCTCGGGATGATAGTTCAGAGATTGAGAATATAATCTCCCAAGCTACTGATGAAGGTTTTCGCTTCAAAAACAATAATTTAAATGATGTGATTCTCGCCATCTCGCACTTTTCATCACAGGCACGAGAGATAAACGGCATTCCAAAAGCTGTTATTGTGAAGGCGCTTCCAGTAATTGGAAATCTCATTGTTAAGTTGTTTAACTCCTCCTTGTCTAAAGGCATCTTTCCGGCCATTTGGAAGGAATCGATTGTTATCTCGCTCAAAAAGTGTAAAACACCTTCTTCTCCTACGGATTTTCGCCCAATCGCGCATCTATGCTTTCTTCATAAGGTGCTGGAGAGGATAGCTTATGAGCAACTGCAGGAGCATCTTGCAGTCTCTCGGGTACTTGACTCTTGCCAGACTGGATTTCGACCTTTTAACTCTACGCAGACTGCACTACTGAAGCTGACAGAAGACATACGGAAGGGAATTGACAAGAAACTGATAACACTACTACTTCTCTTCGACTTCAGTAAGGCTTTTGACACAATACTGCCATCACGTCTGCTCGCCAAACTACGGTCTATGGAGTTCTCCAGGTCTGCTCTCATGTGGATAAACTCCTACTTTTCCAACAGACAGCAGGCAGTTTTTGCCAATTCTAGCGGCCAGTCCTCGTGGCTAGCCACTAATTTAGGAGTCCTACAGGGTTCAGTCCTGAGTCCCCTTCTTTTCTGCCTCTACATCAATGACGTACGTAACGTGTTACATACTGGGGGCATTCAGCATTTACTTTACGCAGATGATCTGCAAATTTATATTCAAGTTCCCCGTAGTGGTCTGGAGGAGGATATAGTGAGGCTCCAGCTTGCCGCCAGAGCGGTGTCGGAGTGGGCAGCAGATGCCTCTCTTAATCTCAATACGGGCAAAACTAAGACAATTTTATTTGGATGCAACAAATTCGTTACAGATTTTCAGTATGAGGAGCATACCCGCATTGACTTGAGGGATGGTATCGGTATTCCTTACTCTGACACCGTCAGCAACCTCGGCGTATTACTCGATTCTAAGATCTCATGGAGACCCCATGTAGATGCTCTAATGAAAAAGTTTAATCGTATTTTTTATAGTCTCCGTTTTTTTCCGGAAGTATACCACCGAGGTGTTGCGTAGGAGGCTTGCTGAGGCACTGCTGTTCCCTCATCTAGACTACTGTTCGGTAGTATTGCTGGATGCTTCTCAGGAAATACGCAACCGACTGCAGGTATTACAGAACTCATGTGTTCGTTACGTGGTGGGTCTTAGGAGGGACGATCACGTCACTCCTCATCGAAGGGCCTTGGGCTGGTTGCGCACTGATACAAGGCGGCATTATTTCATGGCGGTACTTATGTACAAAATCATGCGCATGCATTTCTCAGACTATCTACGGTACCTCTTCTCTAGATATGTACCCAGGGACCCCAAGAGGGGAGTGACAAAAGAACTCGCTCCTCCCCTGATGTGCACTGAGACTGGAAAGCGATCTTTCCAAGTTCAAGGTGCGCATTTTTGGAATTCATTACCTGCTAAGGTTAGGAACCTTCCTTCCCTCAGTAGATTTAAGAACACAGTTAAGGAGTACCTCTTCGAACTCGATTAACATTTCTATGTGTTAATTTATTACGTGTCGTCCCCTATACACCTTTCTTTTATTGGTATAAGTGTATTTAAGGGATGAGTGAGAGGAGTGAATGATACATTTGTGGTGAGATTGTGTTTAATCTTAGCTCCTTGTCTGATAGATATTAAGACGTTTTTATATTTAAATTTATTTGCTTTGAACTAACTGTTTTATACAAACTGCACACTGTGATATTGCTATTAATTATAAGACACTTACTGTGATAATTCTCTAGTATTTAAGACTGTAATAGCACCTGTGATATCACCGACGAATAAGTGTGCAATATTTTATATTTTATATTTTATATTTTACATTATTTTATTTGTTTTATCTGATTTAAATTTGTATTATTACATTTTTATATAATTTTGTAAAAAACTTCATATCTATCTATCTATCTATCCTTCGCTCGCCTTCTCATTCACTCTCGTGTACCACGCAACCGCTTCCCCCGTCTTTCGGCTGGGCGCTCCCGTCGCCGATCTCACCCTGGCGCATACATATGTTGGTGCGCTCTCTCGTGCTTTCGCATAGCATAGGGGTCGCGTCGCCCCCCCTACGAAAATACGAAATATTTAAATACGAAAAGCTTGATTTGTCGCACGCGGAAAAAATAGACTATCATTAAATTGAACTTCTCATACTTTGTGTCATAAAAAACGATTCAATACGTGAGCGTGAAATAGGTTTCATACTCGTGTGTCGCTTTCACACTCGCTTGCGTGCAAATGTTCAAACCAGAATAAAGTCAATTTGTCGCATTAGTATCGTAAAGTTAGTGCATAAAGTACAATTTTGCGTAATCGCACTAGTTTTGTAAAAATAAAGCACTTTACGCACGCATTACGTATGCAGAAGAAATTGAATTGATATTTCAAATTATAGATTTCTGTCAGAAGCAAGAGCAGAGAATCTATATCAATGGAACAACATACTCAGGAAATTTTTACGTTATTTTATCAAATTGTCTATAGAAATATTACTAAAGTTGATAAAAAGAGAGACTTCTGTCGTAGCAATAGGTACATACTGGAAATCGTAATGTGTCGAAATACAGACTTATAATGCATTTTGTGTCGTCATTTTTATAGAATTAAAATTTCTTTTAATGCACTTAAGTAGAGGGCGAAACCAAAATCTAGAACATTAACCAATATTTTACACAAAAATAAAATAATAGCCATGCCAAAACGTACAAACGTACTGGAGCGCAATATCCATTACCACTAAGAATATCATTATACACTTTTACGTGGTATTAATACTGTACTTTTTCCTACTTCTTGATACTCGTGATGTACAATAGTAATGGGATTGAGAGCAGTAGAAAGTATACGTCGTCCTCCGTGCATCGCGAGTTCCAAGAATTAAAAAAAGTGCAGCGCCAATGCCAGTGGAAATGCATAATCATAATCTTATTATCAATAGTTATGGCACTCCAGGGGATTTTAGCATTTTAATTAATTCATTTTTATATGTATAAATTGATGACTTATCTAGAAGTAGTTTCATACTTGATAAGCGCATAAAAATGTTTAGCAAGGGAGTTAAACAGCGATACAGATAAGCGCGTATTTTACTACATTCGGCTTTGCAATAGCAGATATACACTTAATATGTAAATAGAAAGCTTTTTTAAAGCAGCAGCCGGGTAACTAGAAGAAATTTATTCGAAAAGAGTGGGATAGGAAGATATTTGACTCAACTTATTGGTGGTAAATATGCTGAAGTAGTCTGGAAAATAAAGCACGTGCCATCAGATTTGTGATTTCAGGAGTTTAAAAAGCTTAACTGTTCAACGAATATGCTTGAAAAACTAACTGCATATTCGACATTACTTATCTGCGGCAACGAAGAACCGTACTTCCAAGATGTATTTGTTATTTTATCAACTTGTCGATTCAAAGATATTTCCTGAAAATCCTTGAACGAGTAATTTCTCTCATAGAAATTTTATTTTAATGGCACAGTGATACGTGATAATGCAACGAGAACAAACTCCTCAGAATCAAAAACGATGATATGCCATGCTCTCCATATGTATTCGTCATATTATTCAATTTGCTGATTCAAAAATAGTGTTTAATCTCTTGCCGAGCTTTTTGTTTATGTTAATCAATCTCTGTATACTCTGAAATGCCATACTCTCGAAGCGTTTTCATTATTTTACTAAATTTGTTCAATCTAAAGTAGTTAAAACTATTAGAAAAATATTTATAATTTTTAATTCTGAAAAACTGAAAATCAAGATCGATAAAGCCCATTAACCTCGAGGCTTATGCATTATTTTAATGAATTAATTGACTTAAAACTACTTTAATGTTTTAAGAATTCAATTTATTTCATTGTATTCTTGATACTGGACGTTAAAATCTATGCTTACTTTTGTATCGTAGTTTTCAAGAAAATTGCCTAATCTGGCTGATTCGAAGTAGCTCGTAAAAATTGAGACTTAAAAATCCTTAAAATTCATGAAATCTTGAAAACTAAAGATGTAGAACAGTCTATTTCTCTCTCTCTCTCTCTCTCTCTCTCCATATTTCTCGCTCGCTATCATTTAATAAATCAGTTGATGGACATACTGCTTTGAACAGTATAAACTCGATATTTTAATAGTAATTTTTATACCCTTGTCGCGATATAAGAATTAGAGAGGGTTTGCTGCATCTAAGGTCATTGAATGCAATCAGAATGCTATGAAATCAAGTTAGAATATGAGAATCTACGCCCGAGTTGAATACATTACTTTTTGTTACAGTGCGACAAAAAGTTTTATTATAGGCATTGCTCAATGTTTTCGTAAAGAAAGAAGAATTTTTACATCAATGGACACAGATATTCAGGCTCGGTGATTGTGATCATTGCGCACCCGATTCGGAAATGCCTCGCTAGCTGCTAAAAATCACAACAGTGTTAAAAATGTCAATGCATTATTTTTTCATGCAGGGCATAAAATAGAATTTTCCGCTTACTGAATTGATAATAATTCAAATTATTGATTCACAGCAACAATTTGAATAGTCAAGTTTCATGAAATGCATTATCCTTTTATCTGAGATATTCAAACATTATAAATTAAATTAATTTCTAAAATATTGATTTTCGGTGTGTACGAATTGGTTTTTGTTATTTTTTCTTGATATTTTAGATAATTTTATAAATTACACTATTTTTTCAGCGCAATAATACTGAATTAAATTATTAATGTGGTATTCAACATAAGAATTATTATCAGTTTTTCACTTGCTTAATATTAAGTCAAAAGAATTAGTATCTGATTTTGCGTTAGACGTTACTTAATTAAAAATAAGGAATTGACTAGAACTTTTAACAATGCAGTCGACCTGACGATTTTTATTCTCAGAAGCCGCAATAGCCGATTGACGGCGCGAGGTGAGAGACGGCGCAGCGGCGGCCGCTGCTCGACCGGTGGTGAAGTACTCGGCGGGCCGCCCTGGTCCGCCCGCCACACTGAGAAACTCATGGCGGTCCCTGACCGCCACGAAACTCTGATCCCCTGTCACACTCACGCGTGGTGGTGAATCACCTCCACAAAACAAGACCGTGGTTGTCTCTGACTACCACAGTTTCGCGCGCATGCGTGGCGGTTATTAGCATCATTGTAGTGAGTCTTTCGTCGCATGGCAGTGGCAAAAATCAAGATTAATAATAAATTCAGGTAAATATATATTTATGCATTCTTTAATAAAAAAAATTACCTGCATTAAAATATGTAATACTAATTGTTGAAATACAATAAGAGATAGTCGAAGTCTTTCATTTATTCTATTTATAAACTTATACTATAATCTAACCTATAAAAGCAAATAATGTAATGTTCGCTGCCATTC
>UELU01140778.1:4399-49557 GCA_900490025.1 Megastigmus dorsalis | reverse complement strand
GCGTTGGGGATCGAGGATTTCACAACTGCACCACTTAGACAACTTCAGAGTGTACAATATAAAAGTATATATCTATATATATAAAAGTAGTTTCGCGCAGTTGGATTAGTTCATTGAGGATCACCAACTGCATGACCTAACCTTTCCGCATACTTTCATATATATAGATATATACTTTTATATTGTACACTCTGAAGTTGTCTAAGTGGTGCAGTTGTGAAATCCTCGATCCCCAACGCTGCAAAGCAATGTCTTTTTGATATTTCCTTTGAGTTCCAATTTCCTCCACTCATTCACTTTACATGTGTAGTAGTCTTCATACAACGAATTATAAAAGATGATAAAACCTTAATTATTGTATATGGAATATGGATGGACATATATTTTATATATATTTATAGATTTCAGATATCATAAATATTAAATCACTGATTTAAAATCAGATATCACTATATCAGATAGTAGATGATACGATTTCGAATTTTCCGTAGAGAAAATCTGGAAATATTTTTAGTTCATATTTGTTTATTTCTGTTTATTTGTGTTCTAAATTGTTCAAATGCGCTTAAATTTGGACGGAGTTAAATATTTTTAAAATTTTTTAAATGCTTATTAGCGTTGAATACATTTGCACATAAGTATTTACATAATACCAATTGCTGATTGCTTGGTAGTCATTTATAATATTATTATCAAATATTTTAAAATATTACAATAATTTTAAATAATTTTGATATTTATTTGGCATTTATTAAAAATATTATAAATTTATACACAAAAATAAACAAAACCAAATAGATTTGAAATTATTTTACTTAGTATCTAATATATAATGTATTCTGTCCATTATGCATTACCTTTACTCGATTTCAGAGAAACCAAAACTCTTTTTCTCGCGAATACGTCTCTGAACTTCATTAGTTCAAAAAGCGAAACTATATTCGAATACATTCTAATCTGCTCATTTTTCCTAAACTTTTCTCAAAAACAAATAAAATCTATTATTTGATATAACTATGGAAGCTCTATTCATATATTTTATTTAGTTTTTGATATAAAAAAATTTTGATGTGGTACTTAAGTCAAATTTAATTATATTTAATCATATTTCCTGGAGTACCATTTATCTATTCCTATATATAGACTACCTATATATAGACTAAGTAGCGAAGTAATAACGGTAAGTAATACAAAATCTGATAAAGAATTAACAATTATTTATTGTATTATATTTGTTATTTATAAAATATTTGTGCAAATGCATCTTCGGTTTTTTTAGTTTTTTCGGAAGTTTAAAATTGTAAAAATTATAATATTTATGATACAAAAAACTATATGCTTGAAATGTCAATATTATAAAGATTAAAATTAATTCTAATCATAGTCCAGCATTGCGTAGACTGGCGCATTGTTGAACTCCATTAACCTTCCCAAAGAACTTTCGGAATCAAATGTAAGGTATTTTGTTTTATAGAATTTTATTATGAAAAAACAACTTTGAATATCAAAGAAAATTTACATAAAGAGCTAACGAAACAAAAATGTGTATGTACAAAGAGCACAGAGATTTTCATATATAAAAAGAAAAAATAAAATACATGACCACTAAAGTGATCGTTCACTGTTGGAACTTTTTCGTGTTTATTAGTTTTTCTCTGGGCTACTGCTTAATCAATACACTTTGTAAAAATAGCATACAGTACCAAAACTGCTATACCGTGACTTTATACATTTTTTTAAATCCTCTTTATATACTTGACAAAATCCCACTGTAGTGGCAGTTTCAGGAGACCATTTTTATTGTATCTCGAGCCACACACGATACAATGTATGTCGTAAACAAGAAAAACACAGGCGAGGTGTATGACCACGGAAAAAAAAAACTAAAAAAAATAATAGAAGGAAAAAGAGCACTCATCTTATGCTTCCACAGAAAAGGAAAACAAGACGGTGCTATATTCTTGTTATGTATACGTATTTTATATCTTTATGATACAAATAATTCTCATTTTTCTTTTCTGAGATGCAATTCTTAAAGCAAAGGTAGATATGGACTATATACAGAAGATTGTGTGTATGAAAAAAAAAGTAGAAACGTTTCTCTCTACATGACATTGCAGTTATCCTTACAACTTATGCATAAAATAATTTACAGCAGAAATTCCCCGTTTATGTACAGTGTGTCTGGATACGCAATGAAATGTCTCTTTATTGATCTCGAATCTATAAATCCGTAAAGATGCGCTCGTTAAAAATCGATTCTTTCTTTACGGCTATTAATAATATTTTCTTTCGACGCCTCCTATTAATTTTTTTTATTATAAATACAATTATGCGCATTGCCGCCCTAAACGAACTGTGTCATTATGTTCATAAAAAAAGAAATAAAGAATGCTTACCGATAAGACGTGCGCAAGGAAGCATTAATGTCTCTCCTAATCCTACATATGAATATTGCCGAGATTCTCGACATGTATGAACAGGCTTTTTCTTATTTTTAAACGGGTTTTCCTCTGTCTTTCAATTACAATTACATTATGACAATAATTTTCCTTTATACTGTCTAGTAATTAATCTGCTAGTAAATAAAAATTTGTCCAAACGAGTATCCCGTTGTTGCTTTTCTATTCATTTTAGTTTTTTGTATTTTTCACTTTTTTATTTTATTTCTGTACACGTAAAAAATTTTGTCGCTGTACAATATATTACAAAAATCATATACGCTTACATTGATGGGGAATGAGTCGATGAATGCGTTTTTCAGATCCAGTGACTGACAAAATATCGAAATGGTTATAAAAACTGTTTTAATCAGACAAAAATACCGCAATTACTTATTTTATCAATTATTATTTATACCAATATATAACTTTTAACTATTTAATTTTATCTATAGAAAAACTAATTTTCTATTATAAAAAAGATTATCAAATAATTGAGAATTATCTAAATTTAAGATATTTTGTAATACATATTAAAATAACGTTCATTTCGATTAAATTTTGTCAATATGTGAATCATTCTCCCATTTGTCTTATTTACGTTTTGATTTGTGATTATTTATGTGCGAGAATGAACGTTTCGAGAAATGACGTCGATTAAGATTCAAGTGGAAAAAATGGAAGGGAAGAGAATTGAGCGCAAAAAACCTAATAATTCGACATTTTAGTAATTCCAGTCGACTGTAGAACAGTCGACCAATTTTTTAATCTGTGCGACAATAGGCACCGGCATATTACACTTACATAACGACTCCACTGTTATTCATTTTAACACACAAATCAGGTACACGCTTTCTTCGTCCGTTCATTTCTGTCGACCTTACAACTGCTTATCTCTTTGCTAAGCACAAAGTTATAAACGTTTGCACCTTTACTAGCTCGCGAGATCCACAGATTATACCGTACGATCACAATTAATCAAGTTCAAATTAATTTATCAAATTCTCTAATCATTAAAAATTGTTATAGTTCTTTTGTTTTTTTAAATCAAACGAAAGAAGACACCGCAATGCATTTCTCGTCATTTCTAAATACAACATAATTTACCAAAAAGCAGTAGTTTGGTTCCAGATTGAAAAGTCTTTGAAGCTAACAAAAACAAACAATAATTCTTAACTCATCAAATGGTACTAAAATACAAATGTGTTCATACACTCTGAGCAAAGCGCTCATGCTAATTTTGTTCAAATAAAATGTTTTACTATAAACAATAAATAAATCAGACATCAATGTCCATAAGTACGAATCAAGATACGAGTGACATTAAATTTCGTAACATACAATTACAAACACAAAAAAAAAAAACTAGAACATACGTTTTGTGACCGAACTGCATACAACTTCTGAAGGAACATTCACGCACCATTTCTGTTCTACATATCAATGATTCGCGATTTATCTGCTTACTTTTAAGCATCTTCACACTTTCTGGTGTGAAATTAAATATTGTGCTCGTGTGAGTACATGGCGAATTTTTTACTTTCTCTACTTTGGTGAAAACATTTCATTGAAAATGAATTAATAACATTAGTTAAAAATTTTTATTTTTTTTTGTTTTAACAAAAACATTTTAATAATATACAACTTTATAATTGTAATACAAATTTTATAATTGTAATACAAATTTTATATTTGTATAAACATAAATTTGTCGTTTTGAATTCAATTCATTAAATAAAATAAAAGATTTTTTTAATTTGAAACCAATTAAATTTTATTTTCTATTATGAAAAATATAGATTCGTTTATTTTATTTACATTCACGAAAATAATCTGAAAAAAATAATAAATAATTAATTATTACAGCAAACTAAACACAATCTTAACCTGTTAAATGATAGACTTCAAAACAGCAACAGTATAAAAATTGGTATGCGAAAGCTCAATGAAAAATTAAATGTAAGTATTGTAATTGGAAATTATTGGTGACGCTGATTCTAATCTCGAAAACATTACTAAACCATTATTTATGCATTTCTACAACTGAAAAAGATATTTAAATAAGACATATACGTCCTTACCCAATTTGGCACGTCTTCAATGGACACATGTTCTTACCAATTAACGGATTGACTATCTAAATAATTTAGATTAAAATATTTTTTTTGCCAAAAATTTAAAGCCATTTTAAATCTTCATCATTTTCAATGAAACATTTCAACCAGAGCTACGCTATCTGTCTCGATTCGTCGGTGACCTAGTACCGCAACTCAAGAAAACTAGTAGTAGTAGAAGACGAAAAAACAAAATAAAGAAACGCTCTTTATCTTATATTACACTTCTTAAAAGTTCTCTTTCATCAGTCAATTTACAAATATATAAGGGAAGCTTAGTATCGACAATTGGTTTGACGAACGTCCTTTTCATCTTATTGCACGCCCAAGAGACTTTCGACATCTACGGCGGCGATTTCGGCGCTTTCGAATAAAGAAATGACAAACAGCACAAATAACACCCGCGCATAACGTCTATTCGCTTGCTCTTGGGGTATATGTGCAGAATCATCATTATCGTCGAGCAATTGTTACTCGAGAGTCCAGCTGCTCGCGTAAGCTACGACGACGATAATATCGACGGCAGCAATTATAGCGGGATCACTTTAGGTAAGACTTGTACAGAGTCGCACTTCGACACGTCTCCTTCTCTTGCTCTAGGAGGAAGAGAAGATCCCGGTAGTTTACTCGCTTCAGGCGTGGTCTCAGTGGCATTTGGCGATTGAGTCCTGAACAGCTGGAATTAAAGCCACTATTACCACCCGAATTACTTGATGACGAACCACCGAGATCGAGTCTCGGCTTTTTACGTGGCCCAATCGCCTGCAGGGCCGTCTGATTAGCCTCTCGTTGACGTGCCTCTTCCATTTCCGCTCGTTGCATCTATATTAGAACATTAAATGTAATAAGTACATTTTTTATATTTTTTTGTTAAGACAATTTGCACATTTTTCATGATCATGAATAATGAGTTACGAAAATTTTAGTAATCAGAACATTTTTAAGAAAAATTTATCATTCGTAAAATACTAACCTCCTTTGCTTTCGCCTTAAGCTTAGCTTGCTCTGGATCTTCCGTTTTCGCTCGGCTTTTTGCTGCCTTTAAGAGCATTTCCCTCTCATGCTCCTCGTGTCTCTTACGTTCTACCCTATCTAATTCTTCTAAAAACTTTAACTGTGCCCTTACATCTTGCGTGACTTCATACCTGGGATCAACCTATAAATAAAACAAAACGTATTTAGAATGATGTCCTTATATTGTTTTCATTCTTAATTTTGTAACTGAACCTTCTTGATTAAAGTCTTATTATAGTCTTATGTGTAGATGAGTAATTTCTTTTGAAATGTACAAAAGTAAAATTATACAATGATTTTAAATTATTAAGATACTCACTTTTACAAGGTCTATCCTATGTTCCGCTATGATAGATAATTTTTCTACTAGGTTTTTCAGCCTTTCTTGTGCTGCATGAGAAATTAATGATGCTACTTCTTGATTCGGATCTTCCAAACCATAACTAGATACTGTTGAAAAATAAAAGTCCTATGAATTAGAACACTACCATCGAAATCTATTAAAGTATGAACAATGCATTTAATTTACCAACCTATTTTATTTATTTTTTGTTGCAGGGGTGTCATATGAAGAAATACTTCATCTTTACACGATCTTATTTGCGTTCCAACAAATTTTGTTGATCCGAGAATTCTCTGTGACTCCTCCGCGAGATTGACTCCTCCCATCGCTGCCACGTCGTTAATGTCATCATCACCCCTGTGTAAATTTTTTAAATTTATTTTCAGAACGAAAGCATTTTTATTCTATTTCGAGTGTACAATTTAACACCGTGTAATTTTCTTTATTAACGAAAATATCGAATAATTGTTTTACACCAATATTTAATGTGCTCACTTCTATACTTCGATGTGTTTATAATAGTATTAAAGATATGCTAAATTCTTACGTATATCCCGCCGAGGAAAACGTCTTTTTCTCTTTCTCTTTCGGTGCGGGCTTTGGTTGTACGGAAGGCACTGCGGCTTTGTTCAACGTTGTAGTCGTACTGGCGGACTTGCTCGGCGTCGTCGCTACCACCGTCTTCGTAATCGTCGACGGCATCGACTTCTGGACAATGACAGGTCCCGTTGGATGCCGAATCGTACTCGTGCCAGTACTTATACTACTGACACTTGTACTAACTGGTAAATGTTGCTGTTGCTGTTGCTGCTGCTGTTGCTGTTGCTGTTGCTGCTGCTGCTGTTGCTGTTGTTGCTGATGTTGCTGCTGCTGCTGCTGTTGTTGTTGCTGGTGATGTTGATGCTGTTGTTGCTGCTGCTGTTGATGCTGTTGCTGTTGTATCACCGAAGAAGGGACTGTTGTCGTCTTTACGGCGAAAGTCGCCGGAGAACGCACTACTGTTGTTATGGGGCGCATCTAAATCAAGTAGATAAATTAAACATATATATAAAGTATAAGGGCCCTTATAATGAAAAACACTCAAATGTAAAATAACAACCAGTATTATTTCAATTTTATAAAACATGCCATTTTTCCAATTCTCTATTCAAATCTTTATTAGATTATTTTTGTTTGTTTCTTATTAATATTGTTGATAATAACAAGCATCAAAAATAATTAATTAGACTCCTTTCCAGTTTGATAAATCGTAAACAAGAGTAACTTTTACCAACAAGAATTAATCTTATAAATAGAGCTTTGTCTGTCGAATGGATAAACAGAAAAGAAATAGTCTAAATAATTATTTTCTTATTTTAGAAGCACTTGAACAGATTGGAATATAATATTTATAAATTTTATCAATTATTATACCATTAAAAACTACATTTTTATATTTTTTAGTAATATTAATATTTAAATTTTATTTTATAGGTTTCAAACGTTTGCATGCATACTACTAAAATTCAAGTGTTTAAAATAGCTGTCTATATGAGTGTTTTTTCAAAAGGGTAAATGGACGTGCAATACGTGCAATACTATGATGTATGGTGAATAAGATATTTACTTTTTTGTTAAGAGGAGTCACCACTGGTTTTTCCAAATTCTTTAAAAATACAAATAAGTTTTTCTTCACTCACAATTCATGTATACATTTTATCATTTTAACAAATCGATTTATAATGTACAATAAAAATTTAATCCTTATATAGTTTTGTTTGCGTCTAATACAATATCAATCATCATAAACTTTCTATCACAAATTAATATTTCCTTACTCTCAAATATTTTAATAAATAGTACTTTGAAATATTTAAAAATACTTTTATAAAATATTCAAGTAATCTGTTTAAGATAAATTTCACACAAAATTCTAGACTTGCAATAAAAGCTTTTACTCTATTTCTATAAAATTGTATAATAATGTGCAAAAGCAGAATCTTAAGACTCACCAGTCTTTGTTGAACCATAGGTTGTGGAGGTCGGGGGACGTTTGTGACTCCTGTTAAAGGTGCCATCACTCGTACTTGTGTAGTTGCTGTCGGTGTAACAGCAATCGTTGCTGGAGAAGCAACAACTTGCGTAGGTGTAGGTGCAGCTGCTGTAGCTGCCGGTGCTACAGCGACAGTTGGCCTGATTTGGTTTTGCTATAGAAACCATAATTAATAATATTAAAATCATAATAAAATAAAATTATAATAAAATAATGTGTCGAAAAAGGTTTTTTCGCAAAACTTAAAAAATCAACTTCTAGTTTGAAAGGTCGAACTGAATGCAGAAAGACTTTGGTTATTACCTGCGAAACGACTGGTGTTGCAGAAGCTATCGAAAACACAACGTTAGGTGGCGGTGGTCGTATCCCTTCGATGACAAGTTCCTTCTTAACAAGCGATTGGCGTAAAAGAGGCAAACTCTTTTTCAGGAATCCAATCAAGCACGGTTGCGGAGACGCATTTAACAATTTCTCTAATCTAACACAGAACTCTTCTGGCTCAACTTTAACATCAATTAACTCTTGTATTAACGTCCGAACATTTCGTTCCACATGTTTAGGTTCTCGACTAGACAACTCTAATAAGTTCGCTAAGAATTTACGGCACTTTTCTTTGGTATTATCTGTGGCTTGACGCTGTGAAAATTAAAAGAAACAAAATTCAAGTTAACATTTTGCTATACTAGAAGTAATATAAAACCCAAGTGAATACCAATACTTAAATAATATCAATAAATATTTATTTTAAGTTTATTGATAATATAGGTAGAATTCTATTTCACATATAAAAAGCTTACACAAAGTAATATATTATTAATTTTATTTAAAAATTGATATCACACCTGAGTTGTTTATTATGAAAAGATTTTCATTACTTTTACCTGCGTAGGAGCCGGGGACGTTTGTGCGGGTGTAACCGCTGGTGTTGGTGCTGTAGTAGTTGCAGCAACAATCGTTGATGTCACAGGAGTAACAGTAACAGTTGTAACAGTAGGAGCTACAGTCTATAAAAAAAATAAATTTAAATTATTTTTCCATATTAATGAATAATTTATGTACATGGTTAGAATGCTTTAGCAATCCAAAATATATACAAATTTTTTACTTAATATGTAGTATTTTCTCATAAGATTTCACATATTTTAATAAAATTTTATTACAATTTAATAATAATAATTGATAACATATGATTCTAGATTTTATTAGCAGATATATGAACAAAATTTTCCTATTAAATTTAAATTGAAGAAAATCTTCCAAACATTCTAACCAAATAATCAATTGAATTAATAATAGTAAGTAATAAAATATAATCTTGAAAATCCAATAAACTACAAAAAGTCAATCATAATAATTTCTGCATGCGCTTTGCACAAGACTTTATTATTATCTAAGATATAAATATTTAATTTAATAAAAATAATATTTATTTTATCTAAAATAAAAAAAAAATTATCTTAGATAATATAAATATTTTATTTTATAATTTTTTCATGAATTAACGCACGTATACCTTGCAAAGACTCGTAGTTTTGTTGGTTAATTGCCTATGTGCAGTGTTTAGTTTAAAACTTGATTAATGGACATTACTTAGTGATTGTAATATTGAAAAATAGTGTTAAATTTTAGTATTATACTATTTTACATATTTTAATAACTCTTCAAATAATTTTAAATAATTTTTTTATGTGCTATAAATAATGTTATTGCATGTTATACTGTAACTTTGATTTTACATTTGTATGGTATAGTGCATTTAATATATTCATGCAGGAACTATGGATCCTTTGTAATCATAAGAGCAATGGACTTCAACTTAAAATAAATATATATTTATAAGAAATAAATAAATATAAAAAAAATAAATATATTTTTAGAAAACAATCTTTAGAGATAATACCATGCAAAATGATGGGACAGCAGCTAATTCATAATTCTACTTTTGTAAAGTTTTAGATATATAATACGAGTACAAGGAATCAAACCAAATAAATTCATAGATGATTTTTGTGATAAAAATGGGATAAGAGAATAGTTGAGACAAAGAAGCGTGAATTTATAAAATTTGCTCATGCACATTAAGAATTCAAAACTTTAACATGCTAAAGGTAAAATATAAAATATAAAAATTATTAAAATATATTTTTAATGTATATTTATCAACTTATTGATATAAAATATTTACTAAAATTTATTGATTTTAACCAGATACCGTACATTTTAGCTTCCTTTTTTATTTTAGACACCCACAATTGTTAACTGTTATTTGATAATTGTAACAAATTATTTAAAAATTGTATATGCAGAAAATATTTCATTTATAACCTATTTATAAAAAGTATAAATTGTCATGTACAATAAAAATGTATTTAAACTTGTGACCTTTAAAAAAGTAAATAAAAAGCACATGGTGGCCACTAAAATTTTTAATAAATTTTTTTAATTTTCATATAGATCTCATTTTTTAACTGTGGGATGCACACAAAAAATAAAAAATAAAATAATGAAATAATATTCATTTCAATAGTCAAATAATTCAATTACAAAGAGTAAAATATTAAAGTTTTACTAATTATTTTTATATTTGTAATTGTGTAATATAAGGGATGAAATCCCATCGATTTCATGTAAAAAATAATTTAACTAAATTAATGATGCATACAGATTTTAAGTCATGTATAAAAAAAAGTGACAGTCTATACCAATGGACTTTGAAAGAAACTTATGCTTGTAATACAATTTTATAAGAAGACTGTGATATGGACAAAATACTAATAGTCACTCATAGATTTATATTGCTACTAAAACTTTCATATTTTAAGCCTAAAATATCTTCATTATTACTAAGTAAGATTTTTTTCGTACATACTTTTTTAATAATTATAATTATTGTTACATAATTATTTTAATTTTATATAGGAGAACAATATTTTTTTTCATAGTATGTTCAACAAATTATAAATAATATCCTATAAATATGAATCCTAATTTGCTTGAAATCAAATAAAATTTAAATTAGACAAACACAAATAAACTTAAATTGAACATACACAAATAGTCTACTACACAGACGTAAAGGTAACTGCTACCAGTTCCTTTTAAGACAAATTCCTTACAACTCCATAATGTTTAGATCTCCATGTGTGAAGTGGCGACCACGTAACAAACCAAAAAGGTCTACACAATTACAGCATTCCAACATAAAACTTCTGAACAGAGACCAATAAAACATCTAGGAGAGGCTACTTCGAGTCTCGTAAGAGGTATGAGTGTGCATCACCTGAATGGGTTTTCTTATTGTGGCGAGTGGTGGACCAGTGAACTGTGCGTTCAGCCTACTTACAGCTGGCAATGAGGCTAGACGATACGTTGTTCCTGTGGCACCTGGCGATGCTACCACTGCATTTCCTGCGATACTATTGGGTGTCACAGTTGCTGATGCACCAGGGGTTGGAGCTGGTCCTACCCTCACCAGCTGAAACTGACCATTTTCTGTCTTCAGCAGCAAGTGTCCTTGAGTACCAGCTTGCAAACCTTGAAGAGCTTGTAGTGTTATCTAGAAATGACAAGAAATTGTTGAATATGTTAAAACAAGCCTAGAAATATTATAAAGTATTTTAACTTTTGGATAATACAACACATTTAAAAGATTCGTAATATTTTATAGCTATATTCACAAATATTTACTTTGTAAATATAATGTATTAAATAAAATAATTAATTGAAAATAACTACCTCATAGAAAAAAGTATATTCTAACGTATAAAGATAAATAATTTATAAATTAATTCAGAATAAATTAAAGAGATAGTATATTTTAAATAAATATTACTAGGTAAACACCAACATTGTTTAAGTTTTTTGAAAATTTTATAGTTTAAATAATTTTATACTCTAAATAAATTAAACATGTATAAATACTATTTTGCTTCAAAAAACAATAAGTTATTTAAAAATTATTCTCTAATAACAATATAGCTATAAAACAATACAAAACAATACCAGTGCTAAAGATATATAATAAATCCAATATGTACAACACAAGTTCTTGTATTAAACATAAAAGCATTTGGAAATATAATTTATAAATTATCTATACACATACACCCACTCTATATTATTTATTTACAAACTGAAGATTGTTTCTGTACAAGTAGGTATTATTCACGATGTTCACCTTTTCCAAATTGTGCATTGAAGCAGATAGCCACATTAATTAGTAATTTGTTAGTTTAAGTTACACAGATGATGGGTTTCATGCCTTAAGCCTATGCTGTTAATAAACATCATGAATAGTACTATTTATAAACATATGTTTAACATAACCTAAACATATAATATGTCACACTTAAAGGCATTCTGACAACCTTCAGTTATTATATGTTATTAATAAAAAATGTATACAATATATACGTAATAATAAAATCTTTAAAAACACACACATATATACTAAAGTCTTGGCTGTTATATTGTTGTATAAAAAACTAATAAATAATTTGATAGGCAAGAATAGTTCTTATATTATTTTAATCTTTATAATATTACAAAGGGAGCTTACTTTTATTCTGAACCAGTTTAGAAATTATTATTATGTATAATATTTAATACTCTAAAAATATGATCAAAAATTAATAAAGAAAAATAAATTGAATTTCTATGATAACCAAGCAAATATTGGAAATAAAAAGCTAATGTGAATAAATGACAATTTAATGAATCACCTTAAGCATTCATAAATAGCATAGATTACTGATGGGATCCCTATTTAAATAGATTTATAATTTGGAAGTTATATGAAGTGTAATAGCAAATCATTCAAAAACCATGTTTAATAATTTAATTTAAATACATAACTAAAAAATGATCAGAAAAGCTTGAATTTAAAATTGATCAGCTATGTTTACTTCTAAACAATTGAAACATGCTACTCCCAGTATACTTGACTACCCAGTATATGATACTCCCAGTATACTTTACTATCCAGTATATGATACTCCCAGTATACTTTATACAAATAATTTTAAATTTAATAATTTCTTATATTTAATATACCAATTGCTATTAAAGAATATCAATCCGAAACTAAAAAATTGCATTTTCATCATTCATGATTTATTTCTGAAAATTCCAAATACGCAAGCTCAACTTTCCACCTATTATTATAAGTTTTTCTCCAAAATGTATATTCTGAAACAGAAATCCATCAGTTCATCGTATGCACCAGATTCACACATAAAGCATGTTAGTTTGTTAAAAAAAAGAAAAGCGTGACATACAGGACATACCCCAGGGGTGCCTGCTCGTCCTGCCATCATGTGTTGGCCGATGACTACCCTAGAAGCAACTTGTTTACCTGCCTGCTGACCGGTCACGGGAGTGCCCGGCCGCATGGTATTGACATTGAGTATCTGTACGTTACTGGGCACTATAGCGGAGGTGACACCAGCCTTTCCCTGCTGCGCTGTGTTAGTCATATTGGCGGCAACCGTGACCGGGACAGACATAGGGACGGAAACAAGGCCACCGGACGGCAGGCTAGTCTTAATAACCAAAGCAGTCTGTTTGTTCATGTTTATTGTTGCCTGATTAGTAGTCTGTGTCCCTGACACATTGCTCACTGCGTTAGAGGTGCTCTGTAGCACAGTCTGAGTAGTAACAACACCCAGGGTGCCGTTAGCCAACTGGGCAACGTTCTGTGCTGGGAACGTTAGTTTATTGTTAGCGTTGACAACCCCAGCAGTCGCAATGACTTGGCCACTGCTGGGATACACAATCTTCACATGCTCCCCCTGGACCTTGGCCAGTGCTGTAAGTTGATTGGTTTGATTGCTGGTAACCTGATTACTCGTTACTTGATTGATGAACGTAGCCTGTTGCTGCACACTCTGCTGCTGATGCTGCTGATGCTGCTGCTGCTGCTGCTGCTGCTGCTGCTGCTGCTGCTGCTGCATAGCCTGCACTTGGATCTGGTTGGCCTGCTGCTGTTGCTGCTGCTGTTGCTGCTGCTGTTGTTGCTGCTGCTGCTGCTGTTGCTGCTGCTGCTGCTGGTGCTGTTGTTGCTGCTGCTGCAGTTGGAGCTGCTGTTGTTGCTGTTGTTGCTGCTGTTGTTGCTGTTGATGCTGCTGTTGTTGTTGTTGCTGTTGCTGTACCTGCTGCTGTTGAACAGCGGCGTTACATGTGACGACGTTGACGTTGGCAAGGACGACCTGGCCACCGCTACTCGTTGGCGTTGGCGTCGCCTTTGCGAGTTCCTGCGCTGCGGCGGCGGTCATGTTGTTGACCATCTGACTCTGAGCGCTCGTGTTGTTGCCGTTACCGTTACCGGCGCTGTTGCTACTATTATTGTTGCTATTCGTGCCGTTAGCAACATGCTGAAGCTGCTGCTGCTGTTGCTGCTGCTTTTGTAGCTGCTGCTGCGCGGCGGCGGTGCTGGCAGCAACGGCAGGTAGTGCCGTGGGGGCCGCTGCCGCGGAGGAGCCGTTGCTCTGGTGATTCTGTAGTGGCTGCTGCTGCTGTTGGACCGTCGTAGGGGTCTGCTGCAGGGCGGCGAGGGTCGGCTGGGTCGTCGTGCTGGTCACGAGCTGGGTCTCAAGGGAGCCGACGATGGCGCTTACCGCGGATTCATCGACGTCCGTGCTGAGGGCTTCCTCAAGGAACTTAGCTGACGCCATTTTCGTCCGAGCTCCAACTGTAAACTGAGCCGCGCATGCGCCAGGAGCTGCGGAGGAGCATGCCGCCGCGCGCCGCTGCCGCTCACGCTCACTGGCTGTATGAGTATGCCGCCACTGCTGTGGCGCTGGCTTGAGAGCACGATATGCGCATGCGCAGAGGGCCGCACTTGCGGAGTGTGTTGCCGTAAGATGCTGCCCTCTTTACCCATGGTGCATTGCCCCCCCCACCGCCGCCGCCGCCGTAGCCGCTAGACTTCTCTCTCACTCTCTCTCTTTCTCTCTCTCTCTCTCTCCCGTTAATCCCGTATAGTAACTACCTGATTTTATAGCGGTAGGAGCGCGCATGTGATGTGCGAGCGAGACAGCCTTACGCGGCCGCTACAGCTTGTCTCTCTCTCTCTCTCTCTCTCCCACTCAGATGTTTCTTTTATGTAGGTGAACTATTATTTACTACACGGTATTAGGGCTGCTTATTTCGAAGCTGGAGGACGGCCGATGCGTGTCCTTCGAGTTTTTTCGTGTAAACTTTCTCGGGCACCTAGAAAAAACAATGAGATTCTTCACTGGACGCGAGATGATCGTATGTGTTTGTGGATATTTACGGTTTGTGGCAACTACAGAGTTTGGCACGGCGCGCAAGTGCGTTGAACGGATATCGGCGGCTGAATCTGGATATATGTCGTGTATACATGTGTGTGTGTATGATGCTTGGAGTTAGGACTGTTAGGAGTAGTTGGAGTACGGATTGTACTACGGAAACCCGGTAGGGACATCTTTAGACATAAGGTAAAAGACCCGAATGTCAGACAAAACGCTATAGGACTAAATTTCGCATATAAATTAACCTTAAAATTGAGAATGTACAAATTTAATTTTGGTAATACAAGATGCGCTACACGTTTATGAAGCTATCTGAAAAAAAAATTCTTGAAATACATAAAAATATATTTTTTACAATTAAAAAGAAAAAAGTAATTTTGCACCTAAGTTGGGACCATAAGGAATCTAAAGTGCACGTAGGTAATGTGAGACAATACGGTATGTTATTTCGTACATATAAGACACACGGGTTCTATCATAACCTCTTAAACGCGCTTAATTGGAGCGGTTAGGTTAGGTTTTTTAATGTGTCCGACTTAAGGGGGTGCAGTAGCGACAAACGTGCTTTTTCTTTCGTTGATATCTTTTTCTCTTTACAATAAAAATTAATATTTGGACTTGAGCGGCGTAGTGCTCGATACAATGAATCGTCCTGCGCTAGCTGAAGTCGATCTGATTTGTCGTTTTTCCTATTAATTGGAACCAGTAAGACGCGTTTACGCATTGACAGCTAACCTCAAAATTACGGTTGTATCTCAGGCTAGCTGTCAATGCGTAAAAGCTTAAGCTAAATATTGCATTTTACTTTTAAAACCATATCAATTACAGTCCTTTATATATGCATATAAAGGTTTCTGTACTTTTGTCCAAAATTCGGTGCCAATTTTACGCTTGTCCCGCATTCGGGTCTTTTACCTACCGTGAATCATGATAGACACAAAATCTGCATGAAACAAAAAATGTAGAAAACATGTTGTGGATGTAGAGATGTATAATTAATAAAAATTGTAAAAAATATAAAACCCTAAAAATACAGATTATGTAATTAAGTTGTCTTTTTCGGAAACGGGGTTTTCGAATACTTTTTTAGTAGGCCGTAAGGGACTTACAGATATTATACTCTATGCATGTTATGTTTACTGTGCTACACAGACATATGTCTGCAATATTATGTCTACATAAAATTAATTATTGCCCCTGTCTTACAAAGAAATACATACATATATTTTCTTTAGTTTCGTATAAAAACACTTAATTGGGTAATCTATATATATTTCAGGGTTTTACATTTCTTACAACTTTTGCTAATTTTACTTCTACATTTTTTGTTTCATGCAGACATAGTATACTGCAAAGGTTTTCGCGCCGACATATAGTATGTCTACACATGTCCAGTCTGGGTTTCCGTATTGGAGCGATGCGTACACGAGTGTGATGCGAGTATGTAGTCAGGGAGAGGAGGGGGGGGGGCTGAAACGCGGGCAAAAGTTTTACCGCGCATGCGACTATGTACATCACTACTAAGTGAGAACATTCCTCAGCTAAATGTTTCTCTATCTGTCCCGCTTGCACTCAAGCTTTACTCGTGCACTCCACGTGCTTTATATATCTATCTCGAGTAAAAATGAAAAATCTCTTGGTTAAATAAAAAAATTACGTTGATATATGAGTTTATTCGCTTAGAATTAAAAGAGATCACTGATAATGTGGATAATATGTTCTATTTTTTAGATTTTTGGAAATATGCAGTGTAGTTCAAAGTGTTTGGCATTTGCTGATATTGCAACGAATCAATATACACATTATTCGAATACGTAACAAATTTTACATTTTTAGTGCGCAGTAAAGTATAAGAAAAAGAGCAGGACTATTGGGCTAGAGGAACTCAGCGGCCAATGTTACTTAATCGGGATAAAAAAAATACCAAAATACTGCGTTTCGTTAGCAGCGTTTGCAAAACTATTTAGTTTGTCCGCGCAGTTTTTCGTTTTTTCAGAAAAAAATCAAAAAGTTGTAGCAATTCAATTTTGCAGTAAAGTGACTGACTTTTATACAGTGCTTTAGAATTAAGTGAATATTTTAATTTATCATTTCAGAAAATATTACGTGAATCTAAGTTTTTTACGTGTTCTTAAGATGTTGTACGTGTAACCGCGTTTATATGTTTCTAAGTTTTTTCGTATCAAGCAACAGCACTCGTTGAGGAATGAGAGTGTAGGCATTTAAATATAATAATAAACAAAACCCCCTTATCCCCCGACCCAATGTTGTTCGCCTGCGGCGCCCGCCTGTATTACTAAAGAAATAATCATTAGAAAATATATTAAATTGTTTTATTTCTTTATTTGGCTTATTTAGTAGTAGTAACTGTTTTTAAATGAAAGTTGTATAAAGAAAAAAATCCCTAGATCTCTTGCGCAGGCGCACAAATTCGCTTATGAATCTTAGTGCTCATACTCTGTTAACAAAATTAACAGTAGTAGTAGATATATGTATTTTAAAATTAAATATTTACTGTACGAAATTGATATTCTAAGGTTTCAGAAATCTTTTACAATGAACTTAACATTTTCTTCAGCAATCAGTACAAAAATATGCATATCGATTCTGTATTTTAAGAATACCTTCTGGATAAATAGTGCATATACTATAATATTTTGAAGTACCCGATTTAATTCAGCAATTTCGCAATATTGAATATATAGAATTTATTTATTATCAGAAATATATTGTAATAAAAATATAATCAGAAATCTACTACCCCTGTACTAATATTTACAATAATAAAATATTTATGCATTGACTTATTATAAGTTATACAGTTGTGTGCAAAAGTTTCCGGCCAAAGAGAATTTTGTAATAAAATATGGAATAAAGAATATAAAATGAAAATGCAAGTAATCATCGTAATGTATATTTATTATACTATCAAAATATGTAATCAAAAAATTTTATACAACAATTAATAATTGTTTATAACAAAAACAAATATTTTTGCTTATTCATAAGTATCCGGCCAAGTACAAATTATGCATTAAACTTAAGAAAAATAACACTGTATATCAATGAAAAAATTCCAATAACAAAAAAGGGAACTTTTTGATCAATATTTGGTAGCCATACCCTTTGCTTGTTAATTGTTGTATAACATTTTTTGATTGCCTATTTTGATAGTATAATAAATACACATTACGATGGTAGACTTGCATTTTCATTTAATATTCTTTATAACATATTTTATTACAAAATTATCTTTGGCCGGAAACATTTTCACACAACTGTAGATCTATTTGGTGCTTGTACCAGAATTATAAATAACTAATACACCTTATAATCATGTTATTTTAGAACATGCGGACAAAGCATAAAAAGGGCGACAAGTACTTACCGAAAATGATAAGTTTCTCTTCCCATTGACGAGTTATAATATAGAATTACCGAATAATAATCACAAGAATAAAAATTTCTTCCACCAGACATTAACATTTGCACATCAAACTAATACTCAATTGGTCAAGTTTTAATCCATGAATATTTCTTTTAAATCGTAAAGTTCATACTTAAATTGTATTTTGTCCATGTTGACGTCCAATCAATATGCGACCACATGCATTCAAATTACGACTTGTACGCGTACCGCTAAAACTCAGCATCGTAAAACTTAGTCTACAATATTTGCAACTTTCGCGAAGCAAATGTAATAAAATTTCATTTCGAGAGTTTCGGTTTGCTAAAGAAGACTATATTGCAGCGTATCTGCGTACAGTCCCGGGTCGACAGAAAAAAAGACTTATTTGAGCTACTTGCGCACAGGATGATTTGGACGCGCGGCATTCGCCGAGCACCGCGAGATCGATCCAACCAATCGGAACGCGAGAACTGGCTACGTCAACTTCAAATGCGAATACAATGTAGGTACAAATTATTTCTTTAACGATTAGAGCATCGTCGCTACTTCTTACTTTAAATCTATGCTTAGGTTTTATCGCTCGTTCATATTACTAGCGACGGACAATAGGGTGGCATCGAATTCTACATATTCGATAAAAACGATATTGCAATTTTAGTAAGTGAATTATCTAATTTGTATTTTACATTTTATAAATTATTTTTTTTAACATTCATTCTGTAGTTTTTAATGTGTTTCGCATAAAGCTTTGCTATTAATATACTTGAAAATTACATTAACATAAAGTTATGAAAAAAATCAATAAAGGGCAGCAAATATAATTAAATCAATAATAAAGTGCATATAGTCAAGTATCAAGCTCATAAAATTAAGTAAAAAAATAAATAGAAGCAGTCAACAATAATAAGCTCTGAAAAGTTCGCATAGAACATTGCAATTATAGCGTTATATACCAAATATACAGAATGCCGATAAAATTATGTATATTCTAATAGATATTTGCAGTAACAAATTCATTCATAATTCGCAATAACTCTTATATAAATAGAATATAACTAATTAGATCTTAATTAATATACTTTACGTGTGTACAATTAATTTGCTAATTGTCTTTACAATCAATAACTTTGTGCAATTGTCGGCCAACGGTATCTCGTTCGGGAGATTCGAGACTTTCGTAATACTTACACATCGCATGTTTTAATTCTGAATAAAGAACAATTTCACTACAGTTAGGTCTCTCGCTCACTTCTACTTTCAATACTTTTTCACAAACAATACTAACGGCCAGTGGTAAGTCCGAGAGTTCCTCCAATTTATTCTGTAAAAATACGATTCGATTTTTCAATGCAAGTAAATTTTAGTGGCGTACATTTAGGGAAATAATACGATATATTGGCAAATGTGTGTACCTCTAGGTGTTCTGGTATTTTCTCAGAGGCAAAATTATATAACAATACACCTATACTCCACACGTCACTTTTAAATGTGTGAGGATTTGCTTCAATCCAGTTCTCAGGGGCAGTATAGTGATTTGGATTTACAACTGGTACGTCAAACTCTCTGAAATCGCATATTTTGTTGGAATTCCATTCTTTCTGTACAAATGCATATTATTCTAATCTTATTGAAGTAAATAAAATACTTGCTCTGAAACATCCCTCGATAAACCGAAATCAATAATTTTGACTTTTTTAAACGCAGTATCAAATAATATATTTTCCGGCTTCAAGTCTCGATGCATTACATCCCGACTGTGCATATGATCCAGACCCAAAGCAAGTTGAGAAAAGAAGTTTAAAGCATCCTAAAATGTATAAGACATTCTTCATTTTTTAATAAAATTTTTTAATATTTTATGACAAAGTAATTTATATATACTTCGAAATTCGTTAAAATTCAATTAACTTTTTGTCTTACATCTTCTTTCATAGGTATTTGTATATCTCCTTCTGTATTCCCACATCGCAGATCGTACAAAGAACCTCCAGATAAGTATTCCATCAAAATGTAATTATCGTTTTCTATTTCCCAATAGTAGTAATAAGTTACAATGTTAGGATGTTCCAATTTGTGCAATATCATTACTTCATTATAGAAATAGTCATGATATACGCTTTCCTTCTTAATTACAAAATTTTTATCCTCATTTTTTCTTCGCACCAAATGTATGGACCTTAAAATCGTTTTCATAATAAAGTTTTTTTTTTATTCATACCTATTAATAACAAAAAATCAGGAAACTTATAAAATTAGTACAATTATCTAGAGCATGAATAGATAATTGATTTAAATACAAAATTGGATCTTTTACTGCCAAGGAATGTTATAAAAAGTTGTACGATTCAGCGTTCTAAAAACAAAAGTGAATTCAGACAAATTTAATAAGACATATGTTATTAAAGTTTCAATATACTTATTTAATAGATATCATTGGATATCCATTTTCTCCGCTTCTAAAGAAGCAATATTTTTTTCATACTTTTAAATTTTAATTTTTTTAAATAAAATATACAATCGTAATATACAGGGTGCCAGCAAATGTCTCAAAAAATATAAATTATGAGAAAAAAATGATGATCTTAGTCATAACCTTAGGGACAAATATCAATGTCATGACAAGGTCAAGTTTTTTTTTTAAATATGATCTTTAGACTTTTCACCCGGTGAAATGACGCTTTTATCTGAATGTAGAATTTGTAAGTTTTTGCTTTCTCGAAGAAAGTTTTGTACCGATGAAGTACGTAATAGTACATCTCGATACTAGTGCGATAAACTCGCTTCACTCGTGTGCAAACGTTCTCACGAGGGTAAAATATATTTTTCGCTGATGCTTTCTTTTCACGCGTGCGATACATCGAGCTGTCGGAGTGTCATAAAAAATGTTATAATACTCCGTGCGAGAAGCTCAATTTATACCACGTAGGAAAAAACACGCATGAATTAAATTAAGCTTTTCACAGGGTGTGTGATAAAATACGGTTCAATACATGAGTTTGGTATACTGTTATTTTGATTAAGTAGCTTAATATAAAAATCTTTTTTTTTGTAATTTATTTATTAGTCAAACCAGTGTACAAATATACAAGCCACTGACATCTAGATATGCAATAATATATATAAGATACACAGCACGTCCTGTAGAGATATGTTTCATATCTGTGAATATGTCTGGCATAACGAATTTAAAACTATGGATAGGTACTTAATAACTAATACAACAATGTATAAAATTTAGATATTATTACATTTCAATTAAGATAAAGTAAGTATTTGACTCTGGTTTGAATTAATACTTCAAAATTTAAATTCCATGTGACACATCAATAACGAAAATTATATAATAATAAAGATATTGAAGGGGAAATAACTAATTATTGATTTAAGGATATTTAATATTGTTAAATGGTATCTTAAAGTAACCTTTAAAGTATTGTAATGAACATTTTAGTATTCAACACTTACCCGAACGAACCTGATGTCAATTTTTTTGTAAATTCATAATCAGTAAACTCCATGCTTTTTTATTTATTTTATTATTTCAGCATTCGACAAAAAATGAAACCAAGTCTATTCTATATTTCTATATGATTATTTATATATGATTTTTTAACGTCTCGCAACAGATGCTACTAATGTAACTGTAGAATCGATAGTAAGATACAAATGACTAGTGTGGCGGAATATACATCGATATTACAACATCCAACCATGGTATGCAGTAATATAATAGACTCCTTCTCTTCTGGTCTCTGGATGACTTTACTCACGAATACATATTATAGACTTGGCGCGCTTCTGTAAACGAGTTACTACCAACGTTGATCGATAAAAATACTTGAGTACTGAAATTAAACCTTGGCGCAACACTCAGTAGTCATTATTATTAATGAAATTCTTATGGTAAACTGCATATTTAAATAAAATAATGCTAATACACCGAAGCTATTGTAGAAGATCCTATCAGCTGAAACTGACGCTTTGTTGAATTGACGTATTACTAAGGATGTATCGTATTTAATTTTCAACAACTGCAGATGGATAAGAGCGCGAGATTTGAATTAAGACATATTATTCTGGTATGCAGTTTTTTATATTCCCCCTAAATTTGAAGTAGTGAAAATCCGGTCCCTGAATTTAATATTTACTAGGTCTTATTTATACGTATGCGACTTGCGTTCGTTAGCAAAAACTGTCAACCGGTAACTAACTAGTAACTAACACCAAACATCTGCTTCGCAACGCTTTTTTATTATTTTATAAACTAAGGATGTTTCTTTTACGGGCTTACGGCCTAAGAATATACAAATATACAGGTAATAATATCTGCCCGTAACAATTAGTATAGATTGTTTTTCTAATGAAAGTTAAAGAAATTTATAGAAAAAACGTAAATCACTACTGCTCTTATTCGCAATACATTCTATTTTCAAAAATGTTATTGTAAAAATTTTATTTTAAAATTGCTGGGATTACTTGACTTGTCATAAAAAAATCAATACGTTATTCGACAAAGAATAAAATGATACACAAAGTTGATAAGCGCTGCATAAAATTTGTGAGAAAATAGAATGTAGCTTTTTGTACTGTAATGCTTATCAGTAGGAATAGGCTAATTTATTAATTAGCAAAAAAATTTTATGAAAAAGATCTGAACATAAAAAGTTACGATGCGTACGAGAAAAGAAATAAATTCAGTAAAAAATGTTCAGTCTAAATTGAATAATCTTGATACTCTTTCAATTCTGTACACACAAAAGAGCTAGTTAAGATTTCTGTACAACTTGGTAAATCAATCGAAAATAGCGGCGTTAACACTCATCATAAAGGAGTACATATGCAACGCGAAAGAGGATATGCTATGGTCGAAAAGCTTTCTACCTTACCGGTTTTTGCATTTAACGAAATATATAATTATACCGACTAATTTTTGAAAAAAAAAACTCTGTCCACCTAGAAGCTAAACAAGAGTTTTTTTCAAAAATTAATCTCTGTATATATACATATACATTCTTAAATGCAAAAACCGGTAAGAATCTTTCCAACTATAGCAAATCCCCCCACATATACAAAATGACTAAGAAAAATGTCAAGTATAGTGTTTTTAGACGTCGTTTTAAAAAAATAACAGCAAATTTTTCAAAAAAAAGTGCGTCATTGTGAGATCTTTTTCAAATTTATATATTTTGAAAAAAATTTTAAATAATGTCACGTTTTTAAAAAAAAATTTGATACAACTATTTTAAATTGACGCTTTGACCAGTAATGAAACCAGCACTTGAAAAAGACTTGAAACTATCGAAAATACTCTATTTAGAATTTGTTAAGAAATTTACTTGCTATCTTAAAGGTATAGCTGCGAAAGAAGAAAAAAATGGACGTTTGGTCGATAAAGAGTTACGTATATATAATACTTTCCGATAAATTTGTTAAAATTAGCCTATACATTATACAAATTTTAATTGATTTAATTATTACTTCTTAAGCTAATTATGTGATATAATTTTCATTATGTAATGTATCCTTTGCTATACCTGTTTTTAAGTATAAAAATGTTCAATCAAGATGCTAAATATGATAATATTACATATTTATCAAATATGTGAACCTTCTGTACAGATATAAGATCCACTGATAATAATTGTTATGACTATAACCTGTTGAAGGCTTTTCGTGATTCCAGTCATGCAATCGGAATCTTTAATAAATGTTTATAAAAAATTTGGCTTTACAGATACAAATAATTTTATCAACGAAAATATAGGTACATAAAATATAAAAATTTAAAATTTGATTTGTGCATATTTGAAAATTAAACGAGTTGCTCATATTGTACACAAGGCCCCAACAATAACTCTTATTTGATATAATTTTTTATTACACTTGTTACAAAAAAAATCTTTCCTAAAAATAAAACGATTATTCTAAAATGTCATTTCTAATATTTAATTTTAAATTATTTATTTTACTATCATGTTAATGACGAAGTTGACTTATCTGAATATTACTTAATATTTTCTTCTGAGACCTTATTATTTACGTTGAACAATTCTTATTATCGTGTTTAAAATACTAGCAATGTATATGCTTTATATATTACTAAGAATGACAAGTACCAAATTTTATGGTTAGCAATTTAAGAATGATTAGTATACACTATTTAGCACTATTTATCAATAATCATTTCATAAATATATAATGTAACATAATATTGATATTTAATTTGCACATAAAAGCACAAATTAAGTCACAAAATTTAAACTCTTTCTTATTTCTCACCTAAATTGAATAACTTATCACCTAGTTTTTATTTTGACATCCCTTCTTACAGTCATCACTTTTTTATAAGGGGAATTCTTTAACACTGTTATTCAAATATTATTCGGTTTTTCAATAATAGATAATGTACATATAAAGGTTTTAAAAGTCTTAGAACAATCAAAAAGGTCGATATAAAAATGCTGTTTATTTATCGTGTTAAGATACGCCATTGCATCTCATAGCAGTTGTCTAAAAATAATTGATTATGTGGATATAATGTTAGCATTCTTTAATATAAAGAAGCTCGCGGAACAATGAGTTATCTAAAAGATCACATCGTTCAAATGGAAGGTACAAATTAAACTAGTCTAAATGATCGATTTCCAAATTAATTATCGTCGTCATATTAATATCGGGAAAATAGATCGATCGATCATTGAACAATGACCAGTAGCACATCAAGGCTTTGGTGACCAATGATCCCAGGTCTTGATGATATTCAACAGCATTTCGCCTGGGCTTTCGGTCTTGACCACCTGCCTGTGTCCCAGTAGCTTGTAATCTTCAGCGATCTTGCCATTTTTTACACCAAACTTCAGCAATTTCTTCGCTGCTTCGAGTTGCACCTCGGTTGGCTTGGCGGTAATAAAATTACCGATAAATGCGATGCCGATGCTTTTGTGGTTGAAGCTAAATGTGTGAGCACCTTCAATGTCCCAACCGCGGCCTTCGTAGATGTTGCCGTCTCCACCAACCAGGAAGTTGTAACCGATGTCGTTCCAATCCCTATTCTCGATGTGGTAGGTCTGAACAATGCGTACGATTAGACTACATTGGACCTGAGTGTAGCAGAAAGTCGTGGCTGTATGACTGATTACAACGTAAGGAGGTGGTAGACGAGATAATTTAGTGGGAGGTCCAATCGGTGTTTGGGCTCTCCATTCGTTTCGAGACACTACACTTAAATGTTCTGTAAAATAAAGATTTACTTTAAATATTATCTACCTACTCTTGACTTAAAAAATTGAAAATTATATACTCGACTAAAAGCACTTTTAAAAGTACCGTCCCCAGTGGAAATATTAAATTTACAAGAGTACATATAATCTTATCAAAATGTATCAAAATGTGTATGAAGGTTGTGCTTTGTCATTTTGGTACAACACTGATACATTGTGATAAATTTTGATATGTTTATCAAAATCACAAATTAATATTTGAAACTTTTCCATTTTTTATAAGTATATTTTCACTTTTTTATACTTTTCAAAATAATCTGATATAATTATATACAATATTTTGTCATTTATAAGAAAATGTATGAAAATGTTTTTAAAGTGAATAAATTTTTTTCAAACCAGAAGGTATTCTATACAGAAATGTACAAACGTGTATTAAAATTTACCAAAAGGTATATAAATGTAGGTAACAAGTAAAACAAAAAATTTATTTCGAAAAGCAATGTATACACTTTAATGCATTTCCATACACTTTAATATATTTGTAAATTTCCAATGAAGTTTAAAGTTGAAAGAGTATTTTTCAATTTAAAAAATTAAAATTTATTGCGATTTAAATAATAAATTTAATGGAGTGAAAAAGAAATATTACTTATAAAAGAGAACAAAATAATAATTCACTAAGTTGGCTTTTCTTTATCGCATACCTCGATCTCACGATTTAACAAATACAGATAAAATGAAATGAATGTGTTCATGTTACAAAACGTAGCACGCATTTTTATGTTAATCTATCTACACAAGAATAGTACGCAAGTATTTTAAAGCTTTTTATGAATTTAGTAAAAAATAACGATTTGACGAAAAGAGTATTTGCAAAGAACAAATAACATTTTTACATTTAATAGCTTTCTCTTTTACTAGATAGAACCAATTCATCAAGCCATTTCTACATGTGTGCATAGCTAATATTTACAATTTTAATTGCTAATTTCATATTTTAACAATTTATTTTATATTTTATTTGTTATTATTTCCAAATATAGATAGCAGTTTATTATCTTACAGTCGAAATCACAAATATACAATTCACCGATATGAAAAGTATTCGTAATAAGAACTTTAGAAACTATATGCATCTTTTCTACTATTCTCTTATTGATAATACTAGGTATAAATACTGATTAACCATCTTGAAACAATGACACGCGTAAATAAGTAAACAACATATAACAATTGTTTACCTGTTGAGTTTTTTCCTGTGTCCATATAAGAATGAATGACAGCATAAAGGCTACTGACGCTGATCGTGATAACAATAAGAATGCAAATCTTCTCCCATAGCGGTATTGATGCTTCTCCTAAAGTAGTAATAAAATTTTGTATTCACACAAATAACATGTTTTACACATGTTTTACATATCTTATACTTATTGCTTTCAAGATGCACAAAAACTTCGAATTAATTAAAAGAACTTCGAAAGTATTAAGAGACTCACAAAACACTTTTATATAAATAATTTAAATAAATCTCATCATATTGAGTTATGCACCTTTTTCCGAGTGAAACATAGCTACTGGATGGTTTAATCCGATTTTCCTCCTTTATTTCCATTCAAGTGCACAAGTCTTAAGGAATTGAAAGTCTTTGAAATACACTCTTCAGAGTACGATAAGCAACTGATACTGGTGAGACTAAACAGACGTATCGTTGGTATTGCGGTACAAAATAAAGAGTTATTTGTAACCTTAAGCAATAATACAATAGTTCAGGCTTAACCTTCCGCGAGTTTAAATAATAAGGCGGTAATTTAAAAAATACGTGACAGTGCGTAAGTAAGAATAATCGTTCGCGGCCGCGGTATAGTCTGCAGCCGCACAATCGTAATATACAAAGAAATGTGCAAATACTTGTCTTATGTATATACACGAAAGGAATCAGGAAAATCCCCTGATACCTAGCCCGTATGACTACGAGTGGAATCCAGTACAGATTAAGTGTCGAATGCGCAGCGGTGCGCGCTATCTTTTTTATACGACTGATTGTATGTACATTATAAAGTACAAAGAAGTTAGGTTTTGCATTAATAAGAAAATTGTTTAATTTAAACGTGACAGATTGTTTCTGCATAAAGGCACTGGTACTAAACTAATTACTTAAATAAATATTACATATAATTTGCCGACGCCTTGGTGGGTTAGCGATACACTTTGATGGGCGGTGGGAGAGATTAATTAAGCAGTGATAGCCGCGGTTAATACTTGGATGGGTGAACCACTTGCTGTCGCGTTAACTCCCGTCCGGTCGCTTAGGTATCTCCTCATATCCCTACAAGGTGAGCGGGCGGATGGTATGATTTCGGATTTAAGCGTACGTCAACCTGGGTTGACAATGGGGTTTCTCCGCTCCTCAGACGCAACCTGGGAGAATGTGGAATGGTGTCGGACAAGGGAGGGACAAGGCGGAATGTATGTAGAAATAAATAAATATGTGGGTTTAAATACTATGAGACTCCGGAGGGAGTGAGAGTGACAACCGTCAATTTTTTTTTTTTTTTTAACAAAATAGATTTGATTTGATCATATTGCGTTAACTAAATTAATTTAAATAGATGGATTTCTTGATCGGAGATGAAAAACAGCTCAGAGTTCTTAGCGTATATCGCATTAGTGTTAAAGCTCCTTTAACAACCGCTTCGGTTTCTACCATATTTATCAAATGATAGAGTTTTTTCTCTCTTGTAAACAGATAAACATATGAAAATAGAAATCGGTTTTGGCACCACAGATTTAAAACTTACAGGAACATTTAAAGAATTTTCTGTAAAATTTACTTTTATTACTGTATGAAAAATTTAGAAATAAAAAAAATTTATACATCTTGGTATCAACCAAAGGAGAGTAAATAATCGAAAAAGATGAGCTGCAAAATTATATAAGCCAAAAAATTTTAAGAACTTATTTTATCTCCAATTGTTTAATGCAGCTACATTGAAAATATTGGTGTAACATTTACGGAGAGTAAAGTTGGAAAAACTTCTACAGGAAATAAAATGATACCATAAATTTGAAAATAAGATAAAAGAATCAAAATTTACGATAAAATTTGTATTTTTAATGCATTGAGCTTCGCATACTTATCTGTTTCGCGTCATTTGGCAGATATTTACACAATGAGTAATATTCAGTCACTAAAATGATTGTACAAGGTTGAATGTACTTTTTTGGTAGAATTTGCAATGCTAAATGTAATAAAACATAAATTGTTTAATATTGAAACCTTGGATTAATACTGTCATTAAAGATAGATACGCTTAATTAAATTAAAATAAATTATTAAAAATTAATTAAATCTAAAATGCTTGAGAATAATCCACTTGGCAATAGAGTACTAAACATAATGTTTTTACTCTATTGCCTCACTTTATTATAGCACAGTAGTATAGTAATTTCTATTGTCTCACTTTATTATAGTACAGTTCCGATATAAAATAATTTTGAATGTACGAAAATCGAAACCAGGATGTAAGAAAAAGGATAAATCGAAGCAATGGATGGACTGACACCGGGTTCCTCTTCCTCTTCAACGATATTATCATCCTCCCAGCAACTTAGGGTTCACTCAGACGTTACGTAATCAGGATGCCGGGCGCGCGAGAGAGATGAAAATAGGATCTGCGATGTAGGAATTAGTGGCCCCTCGATTGGATGATCAATCGTTAAATTTTTCCCAGTCGAAGGTGTGCGAAACGCCTCGTTTCACCGGTACACGCTATTACGGTCTATACTCGTTCTATATAAATAAAATGTGCAATAAAATCTGGTACAAACTCGTTATCAAATAAATGTCAAGCTATACACGACTCTTACTTGCATCAAATGAAGTTATTTATTCACTTTTACAAAGGAAATTACAATACATAATAAGTATACTAGTAGAAAGGGTATGTCGAACTTCATGAGTTTCTTAAATAATGCCCGCTCGAAAAAGTTGGATAACTACATATCAAGAAAAAGCTGCAAAATCTGTGAAGAACTAAATTTGCTTCCTCATGATTCACTATTATAACTTAGTAAAACATGTTGTTCATAAACGAATTTTGAACGAGGACATATACTAAAAAAATCCTCATTTTATATCATTGAAATTTAAATTATTTAGTTCTAAATTAGAATTACCAGACGACACGAGACCGGATGCCGCGGGTAACAAAGAGGAAGCAAACCGTCGCTCAGCTCAGATCCAAGCGAAGTAGGTACCTAAATCCGCGAAAGCATTTCCAAGCTTACTAACAAAACACAGATCGCAACGACAAGAGCACTAATCGTCTAATCAGGGATTATCGGTCCAGTGCTCCCAGGCCCTGATGACGTTGTAGAGTTTATCTCCGGGACTTTGGGTATGCGCCACCTGTCTCTGGCCTATCAGCTTGTAATCCTTGGCCAACTTGTTCTTCTTCACGGCATAATCGAGTAGTCTTAGAGCAGTCGCGATCTGTTCCTTGGGTGGGCTTTTATAGCTAAAGTCACCGACGAAGGCAATGCCGATGCTGCGATTGTTGTAGTTGTGGGTGTGCGCGCCTGCCATGTCCCAGCCGCGACCCTCGTAGACGTTGCCGTCGCCGCCCACGAGGAAGTTGTAGCCCACGTCGACCCAGCCTTTGGCCTCGATGTGGAATGTCTGAATGACGCGCACGTTCAGCATGCACTTGGCCTCGTTGTAACAGGACTGGGTTGCCGTGTGACTGATTATAGCGTGGCTGGCTGGCTGGACCTTGAGACGACGAGGCGAATCAATTGGCGGCTGGGCGCCCCATTCGCTACGCGATATTATTCGCACGTCCTTTGGCTTCTTCGAGAAATCATTCTCACCTAAAATTTTTTACGGGAATCTATAGTTTATTTCTACCCCTTTGCTTTGGAGAATGGTGGAAGTTTTCGTTTTGAATGGAACTCAATCTTTGTTTCCTCGTAACTCTTTTATGAAACTCTTTTTAAATAGTTTTGAAATCCTGCGGAGTTAAGGAACATGTTTTTCGTTAATAACTTTGAAGACTAGGAGTACTAATTACGGTATGAATAAAGAATTTTAAACTTTCATCTAGTCTTCTATAATACTAATTTGCCACACATTAACGGAAACTACATCCATTCATTTCAGACGTTCAACACAAGGTTTACAAATATCATAACTAAATTACCAAATACACTAAAATTAAAAGAAATTAAATTCTGATAATAATTAAAGTTTGAACGTTTGAAAGTCAATTTATTATTGAGGACATGCCTGTATTTAGTGCAGGAATTTATTTTATTTTTTATTTGTGATGACATATAATACGATTCATTTATACAAATTATATCAAGTATATAGGTATGTTATTTACACAAAGAAGTTAAATTAACTGTGAATTGCATGATGCATGGACTTTTATATTAGTTACTGACAAGGAGATGAGCAGGAATCCTGTATTTTCTTGTAACTCTCAGGAACTATTTTTTGAGCAAAATAATGAGACTTATGCCTCATCTTTTTTCTGAATAGACCCTAGTTTTGAAGATCTGCACCAATTCATATTGATTTAAATCATTTGTGTATATCTATATACACTGCAAAACTATATATACAGATATGCATTATGAACTTAAAGAGTTGTGAATATCTTGATTGCCAGGGCCTATTAAAAAAACTCCGATATACACGGATCTTATTATTTTGCACAAACTATAATTTCCGAAAGTTTCAAGAAAATTGGGAACCGATACATACCTACTCATCTCCTTACGAGTCAGAATAATAGTAAAAACTAAATATAGTCACATAATCTAATTCGAAACTAACTAGGAATCCTAAAAGCTCTATCAGATAATCCAATGTTTTAACATCCAATTACTTATAATGCAATCATAGAAGTATTTGATATTTTCCCGTAAAACATAACTATATATGCAGAGTTTTATTATGCTGTACAAAATTGTTGTGCCCTACACGTGAAAATACTTTATTCATTGAATGGCTCACCTACTGATTCTTCATTCGGTCTTCCCAGAACAATTCCAACAAATAAGATTCCGAACATAACGAACAGATACCGATAAGTATATTCCATGACTGTATATATAAAACGAAACAAATACTTTTAATTATTATCTTGCGAAGCTACTATTGCATTAAGAAAATTTCGTATTCACAAAATGGTATATAATAAATTATAATTAATTATATTTAATGCTTGTTATAATCAGATTTATTTATTTGCATCTGCGGCTCATATGCACGCGCGGATGTTCGTTGCTCGACTAACACCAGTTTCTCTCGGCAATAGTTTTTTAAATAACTTCAGAGGGGAACCCCACCGACTTTATACTTAACTTTGTCATATGATTGATGGCTGTGTGGATATAAAACTATAATATAGCGTGTATATGGCAAGAACTTATATTTTTTACAACTATACATGTACGATATAATTTTAACGGACAGTTTTTAGTATACTGAAATTAATTTTAATTACTAAAAACGTATTTATTTAAAACTTTGTCGAGTCGTTTACAAAAACTAGATCGTATTTGATTTAACAATTTAACAATTTTTTTGCTACACGTGACTGTATAATTTACATTAAATAACACAAAAAACGAAAACTATTTTTCTTACATTAAATTATAATTTGATTTATATTAAGTAGTCTTATTGTCAATAAATTCACAATCTTGCACACTGAAATTGTAGCATTAAGGCTTTGACGACCAATGATCCCAGGTCTTGATGATATTGTACAGCGTTTCACCTGGACTTTCGGTCTTGGCTATCTGCCTGTGTCCCAATAGCTTGTAATCTTCAGCGATCTTGCCATTTTTGACACCGAACTCCACCAATTTCTTCGCTGCTTCGAGTTGCACCTCGGTTGGCTTCTCAGTATTAAAAGTACCTACAAATGAGATCCCGATGCTTTTCGTATTGTAGTTGAAGCTATGAGCACCTTCAATGTCCCAACCGCGGCCTTCGTAGACGTTGCCGTCTCCACCAACCAGGAAGTTGTAGCCGATGTCATTCCAGCCCTTAGATTCTATATGGAAGGTCTGAGAAACGCGTACGTTTAGGCGACACTGGGCCTGAGTGTAGCAGAAAGTCGTGGCTGTATGGCTGATTATAACGTAAGGAGGTGGTACAATCGATAATTTAGTGGGAGGTGCATTCGGTGGCTGGGCTCCCCATTCTGCGCGCGTCACAATGTGCAGGTCCGATTTCGTTGAATCTGTAAAAAATCAAAAAATCCGTTAATAATTTTGGACGTTTAGTCGTTCATATATTAAAGTGTATTAGAAGACACTTACCATCTATTGGGCTAGCAGATACCAAAGCAAATCCAAATATGAGAATACCGATTCCGAGGACAGAACAACGCCATGGTAAGTAATCCATCTCTGCATATTGAAAAATAAAAATAATAAAATAATTATTGTTCACTTTAAAAATCGTGATTATTTGCAAATCGTTCTCAAACATTCAATTACAAGATAAATTTAAATACTTCTGTTCTATCACTCAACACTATTTTGATAAAACTATAAAAAATTGTTTATTTAATATTATAATTAAAGTAAACAGGTAACTGCAATTTATAATTTTAAGAACCGAAATTAAAGAGAGCTAGTAAAATTAACGAAATAAACGAAAATACATGCCGATCGTTTTTTGATATTCCGTTGCTGTCGCTTCAGCGTCTTCGTAGTTACTATCAACATCGAAGAATTCCTTTTGCTGCTTGGTATTCCCCTTTTCTATTCTAGTTAGCGATATTTTTCACGCTCACACGAGGTTTTGTCTCATATGCCGCGGTCCGCTCAAGGTTTTGTTTTTATATGCTTGACTTATTCACAATAAATTTTACTAGCATTATTTTTCTATTTTGTTTAGTTTTTCCTCCCTCATCATTTATGCTCCAGAGAAACTTATAGTAGACTTTAATTAATTTTTGACATTTGATCAAATTTATGGGATGTAAACAAAACTTACTGTGTGCTTAAAGCACTGAAAAAAAACTTTACATAACATAATATTTCAAAATGCGTAACATTATAAAAATATTAAAAATATATGGACAAAGATGAGTTTCTAATGTAGACAGGGCATTGCGACTCTTGCTGAAACGTATATACCGCTACCTTAGCTTTATAGCCCCGAATCGACATACAAGTCGCACTAATGGAATCCATCCACCCTTCAGTTCACCTCCGCGCCATGTATTTCACTTAATTTTTAATTATTCATGCAAAATTCTAAGCAGTCTTATAATTCCTGTACACTATTTTATAATTTATACCATTACTACACATATATATAGAGAGTTAGAATATAGGACTTACCCACTAGTAAAATTTGTCTGTCCGTGCGTAAGAAATCAACTGCTAATATTGCATCTCATCGATCACGATATTTATAACTGCGAATACGAATCAATGATGATAAGACAATCATTATATGTATACTAAGTATACTTGGATCAATTGCTTGTGGGAATCCCATATCTCTTATTGTGTACAATCTGTATACATTATCAATTTATAGATTAATATGAGACTGCGTTATTTGGATTTGATAGTATTTTGTTCGGAATCTTATACGAAATATATTGTTTCCTGTGCGTGCGTACGTGCGTGTGTTTGTATGTGTGTGTGGCTGAGCTTTAAATATTTCTGGAAGTTTACGACTGATTTTTATCTTTCCATACTCTTTTAGATAATTTTCTTTTTTTTGACGATGCGAAATGGATTTTTGCATTTTCCTTTTTCTACATTTTACATATATTGCTATTAAACTTTCTAAGATAGCTATCGCCGTTCGTTACTTACACGAAAATGTCGTGTATCGGTGTGTATTTCATCGAAAATAATTATTGAAACTTAACGAAAAGTTGGTTTAGTAATAGAAATTCATATGGACATAAATCAGTTAGCTTTTTAAGTCATTATCATTATTGTTTTACTACAAAAAAAAACTATTTTTATACAATAAATCGTATTCTTATTTCGTCTATAGAAGACGTAAAAATCTCATTTATATGTATAAGTAATATTTTTATACCTTATGAGCTCTATATTTTTTAAAGATAATATTTGGCGAATAATGTTTTAAGATTCTATAATTAATATAATACTATAATTAATCTCAATTGTTTTAACCGGAAACTGAAATTTATTCGAAAATAAAAAATTAGCTCAGTTGGTAGAAGACATGAAATTATTTAATTCGTTATTTTTAACTATTTGTGTGGTCTAGAGTATAATATATGTAAGTTTCTTAGACAGAAAAATAATTCATCGGGTGAAAATAGTAATTACGTAACTAGTGGTAGAAAGAGATTATTTTGACGAGGGTGGGAATCACACGAGTCGAAATAACCTGAGCGTACGTGTTGCGTACAAAAATTTTTTTCCATACTCTGTGAGCAAAATACTATTTTTGCTCATGTAAGAGTGATCTGCATTGCCTGCATTTTAGTGGTAGGGATAATGGGGACAAGAGCCACGAATGATTTTAGTAAATATTCCACTGGTATGCCTATCGTATAAGGACTTGTCCTTCCTAACGGCAAATATAAAGCATTAATACAATTTGCTCGAAAATATTCAATGGTTACAGCAAGTGAATCGCTGAATATCTTTCTTTTTCTATAATGCACTTAACAGAAAAATACATGATACTTGTTGCAATTAATATTATAGGATTATAAATGTATTCCATTTGACCATGCATTTTGAAGTAAAATTTCGAATTGAGTATCGCATTCGTCATTATCATCACTGAGAATCAACAAGAATTTTGGTCGTGAATTATTAGAAGGATATTGCGATATTGAGTCAAGAATGTATTCCACTCTCTCCAACATATTCTTGCACTTGTAATGTAGAACAATATATAATATTTCATATGAATTATCTTTACAACATTCGGAGTTGCTATTACTAAAATAAGACTCATCTAATTTAATTTATGAGACTGGAGCGATTTGAAGCAATTCCTTAAAAATATCATCCTGATCATTGGCAGACATCTCTTTATCAATCATTAATTTTATTTGATATAAATTCAGATTGTTCTGTGAAAGTTGCTGCTTTAAAATATTCAACCAATGATGCTTAGGTGGATAACCCGCATGGAGTTCCGATAGCCATTATAATAGACAGAAAAATAAAAACTGCCATAATTATTTTTGATTATTCCTTATTTTGTAAATATTATATTAATAATTTTAGTTTAAACTTGTTAGCGTGTTTGTAATCACTAGATTTAAAAATTGTTAAAATAATTTTAAAATTTGATTTATTAAATTATACCATTTGGATTTATTTGGATCTTTAATCGAAAACTTGTCTATCTTTACTCGTAGGAATAAATGTATGGAACTCAATGGAATAATTTTTTTTTTGCAATAATCGAATTTACTATATTTGGCGTAAGAAATATACAGTGTTAATAATAAAATTTTTAAAAAATATTGAAATTTGAACGAAAATAGTATGCAACAGTATTTATCGATAACTATTATCAATTGTTTTTTCACAGTTATCTCGGTTTTAACAAAAAGTGTTCAACAGAGAAAAATTTTGTTTTATTGTATTTTATAAGTTTTACATTTGAGACTTTTATGGGAAATTAATTCATTTCAAATTATGAAAGAAAATCGGTGATTTTGGTCAATTTTAGTCGTTTTCCTATGATTATCAGATTAGATGTACCTTTCTAGTTCTTCAACTTCGTCTTTTTGTACTTTCTGAGAAATCGATTTTTTTAAATTTATAGCTAAACAATTATTTTACTATATAGCTTCCTTATAAAAGAAGCTTTGAAATGATGAATAAGTTTTTTTAACAAAATGAAAGAGGAATATATTTTATAATGGTTTTATCAATCTCGATCCAAAAAGAAAAAAAATTAAACAGTTACACTTAATTTTTAAAAGACAAATGCATAAATAAATAATATTTTAAAATTCTAAATCGTTTATGGTATTTACATAAGATATCAGCCAATAAAAAATAAATAAAAACTATATAAATTAAATAAAATCTGTAATTTCTCTCTGAATTGGTATACAATAACAGTCCCAAACAGAAGAGATAAAAATAGTATAATTATTCTTCAAATTTTATTAAGTCTAATTCGTATTTATACCTGCTATCCGATTTAAAAAAAACTACAATTTTTTCATAAATATACTGTTTTGTCGTAAATAAATAATGGTCCTCGTTAAAAATTTGAACTGATTTATTTTCTAGCCAACCTCTTTTTTTAATATTAATTTATCTAATTAATTATATAATCTTTAGCAGTAATATCTACATTAGTAAATCTTATTGAAGTATTACTTCCATATATATTTATATAGTCTTCATTCATTATTACTGATTTATTTTATTTTATTTATGTATTTATTTATTTATTTGCGAACATATAATACCGATACAAATTACTTACTAACAAAACACAAACTTCAGTGGGGAATCCCACTTTATACAATTTTAATTCTGATTTAGAAAAAAATTAAAGAACAAATTATGAAAACTATTTATAAATCTCATTTCTCAATGTAGCCACTGGGAATTCTTCTGAATTGCTATTGTGTAATGCATATAACTCCTACGATTTATGATAAATTAAGTGAACTGAAAATCGATGATAAACTGAAATGAATAGTTCGTCTATAATAAATAATAAGCCAGCAATTTCATGAATAAAGTAATATTTTATTGTTAATTACTATATACGTTGCAAAAAATTTTACAGAGGTAAAGGAAAGAGTAAAGGAACAAATCAGTCTTTAATCATCGAAGCTGGAGTCTCGCTCCAATGTTTCCAGGTCTTGATGATATTGTACACCTGGTCCCCAGGGCTCAGAGTGGCTGCAACTTGTCTATGCCCTATCAGTTTGTAGTCCTTAGCCAATTTACTCTCCTTGACTCCGAGCTCCAACAGTTTCGTGGTGGCTTCGAGCTGTGCCTGTGTTGGGTCCTGATTTTCAAAGCTATCGATCAAGCCAACGAAGATGCTGCGATTGTCGTACTGGCTAATACTGTGACCCTTGTAATCCCAGCCCCGACCCTCGTACACGTTACCGTCGCCGCCGATCAAGAAGTTGTAAGCAATGTCGTACCATTCGAACTTAGTCATATGCATAATTTGAATTTTACGCATTTCCTTGAAGCAATCCTCCTTAGTAAAGCAGGTATTTGTAATTGTGTGGCCCAGTATCACGTATTCTGCTGGGGTAGTCTCCAGCTTTACATGAGATGATTTTGGGTTATTTGCGCCCCATTCGGATCGCTGCACAATATGCAGCTCATCTGTGAATAAAATAGAAATGTAAAATAAAGCTTATTATAATATTAAAATATTTTTACTGTTATTTTTTTTGTTCTCATTATGTTATGAATTCATTATCAGTTTGGTAAATTTTTCGATAAATTTAATCTTGAAATCTACAGTTTTTAAAATAAGGTAAAAACAACAAGAGTGCTTTTTGAAGAATGGTGTTGCCATTATGTCTATCACTCTATAGTGTTAGAATAAAACGATAACGTTCTTAATTTAGATATCGAAATTGTTTCATGTTTCGTGCATATGTGTATTCGTACATATTTGACAAACATCGTTTGTCCTACAAAAATAACAAACATTGTTTGTCATAAAAGGTAACATGGTCCTCAAAGAGGGCCCTTATTAATATTGTAATTATATATATGTACAATCAATTAAAAAACACAATTTTAACAAATAAAAAAGCATTAAATATTCATTTTTAGCTGTGTAAATATCTAATCACAGACATCGAGTCCACATATTACAGAACTTATACTTTTATAATCTCCAACATAAAACATAATGCGCCATCTTGTCTAGAATGCAGATAATTTCTGATATCAGCATACCGATAAATCTTATACGTAGTGAAAGAAATAATATTTGCTTACTTTTAGTTTTATGATTGGGGAATTTTGACACTGTCACAACAAATTGCGAAAAATCTTATTCTTATTTACTCATTATAAAGCTATTTTTAAATTGCTGTTAAGTAATTTTGAACAGTAATATATTCATCGGTTCACTTAAATGAACGATTTTAAAGTATCTACGGTCTAATAGCGTATAAATTTATGTAAATTTTGTATTAATAGAATGTGCTATGGTTGCGAAAATTCCTACGTGGTTTAAACATTACGCGGTTCCAGTTTTATGAAGATTGATCCGTAATTCACAGAGGCGTATGTATATCGTCAAAAATTTGGGGGTAAAAAATCGATGTGAATTACGAACAAAATTGTCGACGACAATATTCTTTGTGATTTGTGGATGGTATTTCATAAATGTTTGTGTCATTGCTGAGATAGTGATATCTTTTTTTAAACCGGCTTCTAGAAAGCACTATTTCATAGCGTAGCTGACATTGTTTTTAGTCATTTTGTATATAATGGGGGATGTGCTACAGTCGGAAAGATTTCTTACCGGTTTTTGCATTTAATGAAAAACCGGTAAATGTATAGTATATACATATATAGAGATTAATTTTTGAAAAAAACTCTCTTTTAGCATCTCGGTAATGATGTAAACACGTAATATTTACATCATTGCCGAGGTGGTGACAGAGTTTTTTTTTCCAAAAATTAGTCTCTATATTTATACATTTCGTTAAATGCAAGAACCGATACGGTAGGAATCGTTCCGATTATAGCACATCCTTTTAAATCGTAAAAGCATATTGCAATAAAATTTACCAACGATCGTGAATGTTCTGTTATTAATCTTAATAATTACCACATAAATTGCAAAAAAGAAAAATTATTAATAAGAATCTTTTTTTATAGGTATTCAAATTTCTACAAATAAGTACAAAAAATTTTTCCAGACTTTGCAACTTTGTGCAAAAAAAAATTCTTTTTTTTACCTACAATCAAGTTTCTAGAATTTTTCAAATGTGGCAAAACATACTTCATTAAATATCTTTCCATTCTTAAATGAACCTTTATAAACTTTTAAATTGTTTGCGAACTGTATTGTTCACAATACATATTTAAAGTAAAAGTACTGTAAACATTGTATGAAATAAATAAGATTCGTACCTTTTTTATCGTCAGCTTGTATAACACTAAAGGCGATGAAAAGAATGGAAATACTTAAAATCAGCTTTATTTCTGCAAACTTCAGCATTTCTAGATTTAAAATACGTTCATTAATTAACTAATTACTTGTAGAATAAAATAAAAAATTTTTCTTTATAAAATATAAAAATATAAATAAATATTGAGTCATCTGGGCTTCATTATTATAATTCTAAAATAATATATTTTACGTTTATAACACTTAAAACTAAATATTTAAAAAAATTAATATTTAAAATTATGTAACACTCCTCTTTATAATATTTTATGAATTCTGATTACTTTAAAAGATTTTCGATCTTGGCGCTGAAAAGAATCAAAAGCAACTAACGCTGTGTAGCATTTACTTAGTGATACATGCATACGATCTCTGAACTGAACGAATGTTCGATTATCTTGCTCAATTAGAGTCTTTCATAATTTAATTTATATTTTGATAGCTTATGTAAAAACCTCTGTCAATTCATTAGTACTTAGTTTCCTTAAACTTAATTATTTGTTTCTATTATGTGATATATTATTTATAAATTACTTATAAATAAATTCTATATTAATATTTTCAATATTTAAAATAATTTTTCTTAAAATTTATCAATAAATTAACCAATAATATAATAAGAAAACTATTGAAAACAATAAGTAATTAAAAACTTTTTTAAATGATATTGTAAATTTTTATAAGCATCATTTATTACAAAGGAAGAAGTATATAATTTAAAAATATTAATATAAGGTATTTTTAAATATTGAAAAAATTATGAAAAAACAATTAGATGTAATTAAATAATGTCTGTTTTAAAAGAATAAGAACATACAAATATTTGAATTACTAAAATTGAAATAAATTATATCTTATAAATTATTTAATGTTTGAATGTAATAATTATTTTCTTTATCATTATTATTTTAATTAGCTAAAAGCAAACAATCGCGAGAGGTATAAAAATACTAATGATATATAAATTTTCATGAAGATTAATTCTTTTTTATCAACAGCTACCCGTGACACTAGAATGGTATAGATTACGCCACTAGGGAGAAAAACACTTGCACAATCTAGAACTCGTGTAAATTGACACCCATCGGAGCTGAAGGCGAAGATGGCAATCACGGGGCTGGGTTGGACAATTTTTGGTTGTTATAGTCAAAGATATTGATATTTATCATATATTTAACACCATGTTGTATTAAATAGTTCAAATACAAAAGAATTATATATAAATATAAGATGACAAAAACATATCAGATTCTAAAAAAGGATTGAATAAAGGAAAACTTAACAAGCATATATTAGATAAATAAATTTTTTTTATAACTGCTAAAAATATATTTGAAATAGTAAATAAATTTTAAAATGATTCACAAATAATGTTTGTATATTAGTTCCAAAAACTAAATTTTATTATTAGATTTGTATTAAGACTACTATGATAAAAAGTAAAAGGTGACGCCATTGGACATTGACGATTTCAGAATCTTTTAAATAAACGAATTAAGAAAATAAATTTATTGTAAATTAATTATATTTTGATAAGTAAATACTATAAATTTTTTTAATAAATAAAATAATTTTTTAGAACAAACAAATCGTCGGACCTACATGATATGAGATTAAAAAATTACTCTCATTCAATTCATGAAAAACAAACTTTAAAAAAACATACAATAAAGAAAAAATTAAAATAATCATTAACTAATATCTTATGTTAATATTCAAAATATATTCAAAATAATAAATAAATTTATTTTAACATTTTAAAATTATAGAGGAATAATTTCTCTCAATTTAGCAATAAATACTTAATAATTTTTATGATTGATAATATATTATTGACAATATTACTTTATTTATAATATGATTATATATTTAATAATATTATTCAGTTATCATTTGAGTATAAAAATTAAATATCGAATTTCACATGTAATAATATTTGTTTTACAAAAAATATTTATAATTAAATTATTAATAAAATATTTTTCTGGAAAATGATTCTGGCGAGTGGCGAGTGGCGACCAGCATTCCATAACTCTGCCACCTACGGGATTTTAGAAACTACAAACTATTTTATCGACAGTACATATTTGCTCGTATGGTAACACAATAAGATTACCAGTAAATAATATTAATTAGTTTTATAATATTTTTCTTACAATACTCTGATTATTGTTTTTAAAACTCTAAAAAAAAATCTGGAAAATCGAATATACCTAGATATAACTTCAAACTACATAAATATTTTTAATAAAAACAAATTACAGTCTACATATATTGGTTCTTTGACGATCGATAACTTCATCGTTTACATAATGTTTGCAAAGAAAATAGGAACGATATTTGACTATTAAAAGTATTATTCAGATTCTTAATTTGTATACAGAAGTCGCTAGCTATTTAACTAACAAAAATTCCTTGTATAAGTAATTTTGAATATTAAGAAAAGTTAACTGTAAAAATATGTTAAGCATATTACAACTTACTTATGCATATAATAAATAGAAACAAAGGGAACAAATAGGGCCTCTTCAATAAATTATTTATTATGTAACGCCTGATTCTATCACCATCTGCAGTACTATAATATATATATATATAGAGCTTGAAAGATTGATATCATTTACAGTTGGTTCCGTAGAAAATAATAGCTAAGTATTTATTCTGTATATTATAACAGTATATGTTATAAATTTTATTTATTTAGGGCCTTATACACAGATGTCGAGGAATAAAGCACAAAAACATAAGAAATTAATAATACCATTGTTAATATATCTATATACATCGCTTGATCGTTCTTGTGTTTCATAGATATAGATATACCAACAATGTTATTCTTAAGTCTTGTGCTTATTATTCCTCGACCTTTGTGTAGGTCGTAAGTAGGACCTCACCTATAGCATTTAATATGGTTATGATTATGTCAATATATATTCCGAAAAACCTAACCTTAAACATTATCTTATTGAATCGCGTATATATATATAAATATATTATGAGTCAGCTATTATAACGTTGTAAAGATTTAATTGAAAACAATGTCTTTAAATATGATAGCAAGGAAAATCTTACATATTTTTTATTTATGGAATTACATACCAGCTACCCCTATTTTATATGCCAATAATCCGGACTTACGACTAATGCGTATGACTATGCATCGTACGCTTATTTTCTACTCTGAAAATTATCAAATATAATTAATATAATTATTATTATAATTTTATAATGTTCTGAATAATTATAATAGATACTAATAATAAAATATTTCATGTGTATATTTTGAGTACGATTTCTAATATTATATAACTCAATTAATTACTATGTATAATTATAATTACTATGTAAATAATAAACATTTCAATAATATTTAACAAATTTTTTTTTATGCATAAAATATGGTAAACTTATACTGATTTGATGAAGTGAATCAAAATCGAACTTATGGATTCGAAATACCATGGCCTGGCTAGCTCAGTCGGTAGAGCATGAGACTCTTAATCTCAGGGTCGTGGGTTCGAGCCCCACGTTGGGCGTTTTTTTTTTTATATATTATAAAAATTTTTAAAGATTTTTTATCCCATATATTTTAGCACGAAACAAATTTCTACCACCATAAAAATGTATTTTAAACAATTTTTTTTACTAAGGAAGTATGTATGTTATCAAATTAGCCGATTTCGGACCAATATACTGTGTTATAAATATCTATAATAGGAAATGGATTGATACAATTAAGTTTAACAAGTCTTAAAATGTTGCTAAAGTAATTTTTGACTTCTCAATATTGCTAAAGGTTATAAATTGTTATTAACAAATTTAATGTTATTTACAGCTGGTCCCCTTATCCTCTTAATATAATTAATATTTTGCTTCCGCAGAGAGGAGGCTTTGTATCAGGGAGAAAATTTTTTTTGCCAATAATGCTTAACAATATTTTTTAAGGCTTTTGGAACAAAAATTGAGTAGTTCTGAGATTTTTTTTCGTGCAGTTATATGTGTGTGTGTGTGTATGTATACCTCTAATTTTCAATAAACTTATAATATTAGTTTAAAAGGGTATTAAATTACCTATGATAAATTTGACGTATTATTTTTTGAAATTGCTTGAGTCGTTCTTTTGTTATTTTGAAAAATGTCAGTTTTTGAAACTATGGTTATTACTTTAAACTTTCTTTATTAATCATTATGAAATTTCACTGAATCTTGTAGATTATTGTTAGCATGAATCCGGTAAATTTTCAGGTATTAATATATTATATTTCTTGAGAAATTAACAAAATTATGAAAAAAATTGGTTTTCTATCAGATTCGATAAAGGGTGTAAAACTGCTCAAATCTTTTCAAAATTTTGATTTGATGGAAATTGATGTTTAATATCTCATTTTATTTGCATTTTCAAATCCTTTTAAAATATAATTCATTGAATTATAATTTTTCAATTTTTGGTGAATGAAATTTGTTTAAAAATTTTTGGTTATGTTATAATCAAAGTTTTTTATATTTATTTAATTTTATGTATCATTTTATTGCTATGTATAGATTTTTACAATCTTTTTACATTTCTACGTACTTTACAGGACAATCCCGTGTATCTCGCATTTTTACATTGTCAGCCCTATTCTAACTTACTTCTCCAATAAATTACTTACTGTTATAGTATCACATTGCTTTTGTTTGATTCTTATACAGTTAGTATTTTAATTTATTTTTATCATTAAATCTCATCTTTCCCATTTTCATTCTCCCTCGACTTTGCCATTTTTTTTTAACTCTTTGCTATAGTAGAGGTAGTAGCATATCTCATCTACAGGTTCTCCCTTTAATATATTTATGAGTTATCTTTTTATCTTTCCTTCACTGCTGTAACCGGAGTCGGTTACAGTAAACAATTATAATAATATCAAATAAAATAATAAAACAATTGAAGAATGTTACTGAACATTTTATTAAATAAGGAATTAAAATATAGAATGACATACGATTACGAATTATTTTGAGCTGTTCTTTCGAACGGTGATACCGATTATTTGTTAAAATACTCCTGCAAAAAAATACGGCGTGTTTTTCACGAAAAAAAGTTAAAAGATTTGGAAATTTTCAATTTTATGAATTTTTTTCATAAGGAAACTGCAATGACAATAATTCAAAATACT
>UELU01140773.1:0-30723 GCA_900490025.1 Megastigmus dorsalis | reverse complement strand
GAATGAATTATCATATACAAAATAAATGAATTAAATTGTAGGCCTTTCTTTTACACCCTAGTTTATAACTAAAAATAATTCTCTATCGAAAAATGTCACATACATATTTTTCGTTATTTTTGGTGTTGAGTAAAGAAGGCGTCTATTGGACGATCACATTTTTAATACATTTAGATAGTAGAAATTTATATAAATACTAATAAATATAAAATTTATTTACATACTTTCTGCAGTTAACCCAATTACAATAATTTATTCTATGCACATTGTTTATAGCAAACTATAAACTGCAAAGTGTAAATTCTTACAATACTATTAAATAATTTTTGATGTTAAAAAAGTGATTGAGTACACCAATACATACTTTTTTATTATTTGAATTAATTTATTCTGCTACAGATATAATGTTAAATATAAAGAAATATGGTATTCCTCACGATATTCGAAAATTTAAAGAAAAAAAAAAAATTGACTTGGCCGAGATTCAAACCGGAACCCCGCAAAAAGTTACAGTCGTAAGAACAATGCCTTAGTCCACACGACCAAACGTAAATACGGAAGGTATTGACTAAAACTCATATCCGCTTTTCGACCTCAACGACGTAAAATTACTTTAAATATGTATATATGTAAAGAAAGTAAACTTTCTTCATTTAAATTTGCCGCGCTTTATATCACGCTCGCTCTTTAATAAACTCCCGCTAGACGGAACCATAGATAAGATGACTGGCAGATTTTGAAAATTGGAGAATAATACGTTAAGAGAAAATCAGTAGAGAGAATAACTAAGAGAGAGATACAGATTACATTAGTGAATCCATAAATAGAATTTTAATAGTTTTAAGAGGGTTAATGAAGTGAAGCAAAAGTGATAATAATAAACTTTAATTGTTGTTTCTTTTATATTACAGGTAACTTTGTAACTAATGTAAATAGTGTAAGTAATAGCTAAAAAATAACTTTTGTATTACAGAGAAATCAAACTGATTATTATTATCAAATAAATTTATAAGACCCCAAACACCTTATAAAACAACAATTTTGTTTACGATGTCAAAACTACAGTTTGAATTTACGGTAGTGGCTTTACCAAAAGATAATAAATCAAATGTAATTGCCATAACCTCAATCCATACAGAAGATGGAAAAAAATATCTATTGCCAGAAGAATTCAGATGTATGGGAGATCATGTAGAATTGAAAAAAACAAATAATTATACAAAAATGGTTAATTCACTAAAGAAAAGAAATCAGATAAGAAAAGTGTGGATTAAAATAACAAAAGAATTACAAGACATATACATAGATAAAGATGGAAATCTACAATTTAAAGATCAATATTTAGAAGAGGTAAATGAAGAAAGTACAAACACAACACAAGATTATAATCTAAAAGAGATATTAGAAAAACTAATAGAAACAACACAGAATAAAGATAAAGAAAAAAACTTTAAAAAAATATCAGAAAAGTTTTTGATAGAAAAATTTTCAAGCAAAAACACTAATGCTAAACAATGAATGTAAAGCTTTGAAAAAGAATGTTCTAGATTTAAAATAAATGAAAATGAAGATAAAATTGAAATATTGAAATTATTTTTTGATAAACCAAGTTTAGATTGGCACTCTTCTACAATCATAAGATTAACAATAAATGCTGGTTGGTTAGAATGGAAAAAAAGATTTTTGGAATGTTTCACAGATAATGGATGGAATAATGTAACTTACGCACTATCATTTAAATATCGAGACGACTCGTTAACTGATTATGCTCTGAGGAAAGAGAAACTTCTGATAGACTTTAACAAAAATATGGATACAAAGTCACTCAAAGCATTAATAGCAGTAGGGTGTAACGGGGTCCAGGCTAGGGGATGTGTAGCTGCCAGGGCGGCTTGCCCTGGCGGGATGGTGTACTGCAGCTGTTCAGTGGCTGCAATCCCTCGTTGCGGCGGGAGGTGCGGGCGGGCGTTAGCCGCCTGTGCAATCGCACCTCCGTGCAATGCCGGGCCCTGCTAACAACGCCGAGAGATATATCTCTCGGCTTTTCGTAGGAGAGACACAGCTACTCTCCCCGTCTCTCTCGCTCCTGGGAAATTCGCAGCTCAAAAGGCCACGAACGGCGAGGGCGGTATTCGCACGAGCGGGGAAACGGGATGCGAGTGAGGTCACGAAATGACACTCACTCAATTCAACTGTGTAAAACAAGATAAAATATATTCATCGAAAACGTGACTCTAATACAAGCTATAAATTCGAATACAAATTCAAACGCGACGAACGGGCCGAGTTCGCATACACGCGCGCAGACGCTATTTCGGAGCTGCCACGAGGTTCGCCTCGTGGCTTACAAGCTCCGACGCCGCTGTCCCGGTGCAAGTTACTCTACGACGAATAACCTGTCGCAATCGCGTCACCGTCGGCCAGTGCGCGTCCGCACTGGCTTTCACGACGGGCTTAACCGGGAAAACAAAGTACACTTACTTTGTGCCGCCGAGACACGGGAGCGGCTCGTATCTTTCTCTCTCTCTCGCTCTCCTTCTTTCCGTCGGCACGCCGAGCCGACGCCGCGTTGCTGCAGGTGGACGCTATTCCCGCGGGCTCCTTCGCTGCAGCGCCCGCTCCTGTATGGCCTGGAAGTAGTGGATGGTGGGGGGGCTTCGTGCCTCCACCACTGCACTCACGCACGCGCTTCCAGTCTCTCTCTCACCACACGAAAATTACGCCCACGCGGGAGCGAGCACAAACACGTGGCTTACGGCCGGAGAGCTGAGGACAGTATCACCGCTTCCGTTTGGCCTTCTTCCTCGTTCTCTTTCCCGCGCACGCGCGCCTATACGTTCGCGCCGTTCCTTTCGTGCGCGGAATTCAAACGCGCTTTGCCGTTACAAAACTAATATCAATATTTATATTGATAATAATAATAGTCATTATAATTCTTTTTTCTTTAGATGTATATGTAGAGGGGGGGCATCCCCTCGGTGCAGACCCATCGATTACGTCACGCAGCAAACTACCATCAGGAATACTTGGGAGCGAGGTAAATGAAAAATTATTTGAAAGCACCTGCGTCGTATTCAATATATAGATATGAGTTTCGACAAAGAAAACAATGGGATAATGAAACTATAACGGAATAAGTCACTGTGTTGAGAGCAATGACTGACAAGTGCGAATTCACCGATATAAACGAACAAGTGTTGGATCAAATGATATGCGGATTATAAATCAGACAAATTACAGAGGAATTATTAAAATTAGAGATGCCCACGTGGTAAACAGCTTTAAAAAGAGCACTAGCATCTGTAGCCGCAAGTCAAAGAGCAGAAAAATTAGAAGATACAGGTACTGAAAAACAAGAGGTACACAAATTAAATAGTGAGAGATTGGGGGACTTAAGATACAGACATCAAGGACAACGAGCAAGGGGGAGAGGTGAAAGTGGCAGAGCTGCGAGGGATATCGCTATATTCACGGCAGCATGTAAGCCGGAACCGACAACAAACATAGGAAGACTCCATGTCAACATCAGGCTGCTACCGATGCGGTGATTCAAGACACTTTATAAGTAATTGTATGTATAGTAGTAACGTAGTTTGCAATTCGTGCGGCAAAAGCGGACATATTAGTCGAGCGTTCAGAGGTAAAATCGTTCAGAAGTCTCGAGTAAATTATGTTAGCGAAAACGATGACAGTGATTCGGAGGAAGAAATTTCCGGCGAGTTAAGTCATATGTTTGCAGATAATAAGCGTTGTTTATACAGTGTATATGTACTCGGGAATACAAGAGTTGAACTGAAATTTATTAGGATTCAGATAAATATATCAGAAATTAAAATGAAAATAGATTCGGGCGCAGAGCCAGCCATTGCACCAAAAGAATTTGTAATGAAATGTTTACCTAGTGAGAAAATGCGCAAGACGGATATTGTATTTAGAAACCGCGATAATACTATCAACAAACCTATAGGGATGTTTAAAGAAGTTAAGGTAGCATACGGAGACAAGTCATTCAAAGGTGATCTGTACTTAACCGAATCATCGGGACCTCCAATTATAGGTAGAGTATGGTTAAACGCGTTAGAACTATGGCCACTGTACCGTGACTTACAGTTAGGCGTAATCAAGGGTGATGATAATGAGCAGTTAAATAGAATTTTAGAAAAACATTCTAAATTTTTCGAAGATAAGAAAGGATCATTAACAAAAATAAATTAAAATTAGAACTGAAGGAAGGCGCTAAACCAAAATATGAACGAGCTAGACCCGTACCTTTCACGTTGAAGGAAAAGATAGTACAAGAATTACAGAGATTAGTAGACGAAGGACGACGCCTATCGTGCCAATATTAAACCCGAATGGAGAAATTCGTATCTGTGCAGATTTCAAGGTATCCGTGAACCCTCAATTAAAAACCATACATTACATAGCACCAAATTTTCACCATGCAATTGTTCGATTAATAACAAAAAATGAATACAATAATAAGAACATAAAACGTTACTCGAATATCGATTTAAAGGAAGCATATTTGCAATACCCGGTAGAAGAAAATTCGCAAATCTACTAACAATTAACACGCATGAAGGCTTATTCAAATATTTGTATATGATGTACGGGATATCGTCGGGGCCGAGTCAATTTCAAAAAACTATTGAGGAATTACTGAATGATATAGATGGAGTGGGTTAAAAGGGCGAGTAACTAAGTGCAAATTTTTCAAAACGGAAGTGTCTTATTTAGAATATAAATTGAAACGTGATACCGTGAGGATAGATGACGGAAAATACTAGATTATTTAAGGATCGCGCTAGTATACTAACGCCTTTGTACGACTGTAATAAATCTAAAAAAATTAATTGAAATAAGAAAGCAAACAAGCGATAGGCCATTAGCGTTCGCGTCAACACGGTTAACGGAGGCGTAGAAAAATTATTCACAGATTGATAAAGAAGCCGCAGCAATAATATTCGGAGTAACTAAATTCTATGATTATTTGTTCGGTCGCAAATTCACTTCAAGAACAGATAACAAGCCTCTATCCAGGATTTTTTCTCCAGAAAATGGCATACCCAAAATGGCAACGAGTCGACTGCAAAACTGGAGTTATTTTTTATCAGCATTTGATTACGAAGTTGAATGTATCACGACAAAACAAAATATAGTAGTGGATACCTTATCGAGACTACCTGTAAATAAAGTAGAAAAAAATGACATCGCCGAAATCGAAGGTAGATTCATGTATTTACATTATATTTACACAACAAAAATAATAGGATTGAACCGTAAATCGGTAGCACGTGAAACAGCATAAGATGAAACCTTATCAATTGTTAAACGAATGGTATTAGAAGGATGGCCGAAGGGTGGCAGAAAAGATTGACCCAACGAACTGAGACCGTACGCATTGCGAAAAGACGAAATTCATATCGAAAAAGAATGTTTAAATGTGGGGATTTAGATTGATTATTCCATCTAAATTACAAAGAGCGATTATCGAACAATTACATTTTGGAATTGTTAAGATGAAGTGTTTAGCAAGGTCGGTGGTTTGGTGGCCCAACATTGATAAGCACATAGAAGGAGAAGCTAAGTTTTGTAAATGGTGTGTTGAAACAAAAGACAATCCGGTTAGGATGGAATTAAAACCATGGCCGTGGCCGAGCAGACCTTGGAAAAGACTTCACGCAGATTTTGCGGGACCGTATTAAGGACACACATATTTGTTAGTAGTAGACGCTTATTCAAAGTGGCCAGAGATTTTTGTAATGAAAAGTATGTCGGCCGAGGCGAACATAATAAAAGGTCAAAGAATTACTTACGATGCATGGATTACGGAATCGATTAATAACCGACTTTGTAACCCAGTTGACAAGCGACGTAAGTAAAAGCTTTTTTAGAAACTTAGAAATAAAGCAAGATTTCGCCGCACCTAAACACCCTGCGACCAACGAAACCGCATAAAATTTTGTAAAAACCTTAAAGCGCAAATTAAAAGCTATTGTAAGCAGCGAAGAGGTAGATGTAAGCACTGCGATTAAAATATTTTTATTCGCATACCGTACAACAAAACATGGAACGACCAATGAAACTCCGGCTAATTTGTTGTTCAAAAGAGAACTGAGAACGCCTTTCTTATTATACATATTAAATCAAAGCAGTACGATCAGGTAAAAATTTTTCGAGGAAACAGAAAAGAAAGGTACAATGAAGGTGACGTAGTAGTAGCAAAAGACTTTAGAATAAATAAACTGATTATGTCAGAAGAAAAATTTGTTACCAAAATATAGCTAAGGAATTGTTTAATTAAATTTAAGGGGGAAGGAGAGAAGGTACACAAAAGACATTTCGATCAGATACGAAATTGGTGTGAAGGTAAAAATGGAGAGACTAGGGAAGAGAACGATGTATGCAGAGAGGAGCGAGCCTTTGCCAGTAATGACGTCGACCTAATCCCTGTGAGGAAGTCCACTAGGTTAAAACACAGTGTAATTCGATATGATGCGTCTTCGTAATGTCTGTATTCAAAATAAATATATATAAGGGGGAAGGATGTGAGATATGTGAATGAGGAGCGCAGCAGTCGTTGGGAGCGAACACTGTAAGCGACGGTTGAGGCCACAAAGGGCAGTTCGTCTGGAGTCGTGGCTAGAGAACGTTTGTTATTATTTACCTCTCCCGTAGATAGCATAATTCCCTTTTCCATAGATAGCATACGTGCACCTTTCCCCAAATCTCCTTTTGGACCAGCATAAAGAGAATTATATCGCCCGCCAGCCGATAGACCGTCCGCAATCGGAAAACGTGTGGAAGGCATCGTTCTTTGGGAAACCTACTAAAGGTACTTCGGATCCGTCGCTTTTTCCATTGTAGGCAGGTGCGCATGGAAGTTCTTATGACCGGTTAGCAGCTGGGTGAAGTAGATGTTGACCTCCTCATGTAACCGGCACAGTCACGTGGAGAGCTGACCAATGAGCCTTGTCATTTATTTTTCGCGCTTATCCTGGTCCCAAATGTCATGCCAGGAGAACAAAGCCTGCCACTTGGCTTACATGTGGTCTAATTCCTCCTTTCTATGGTGGACAAAACTTCGCTTTTGGGCCAGGAGGTGAATTAGAACAATAATAATAATAATAATAATAATAATAATAAAAGTGAAAACCCACGCGATTAGGTTTGGTCCTTATGGCCACGTCTCTCTGAGTAATGTTCAATCTCTGGCGTCCGCTAGAAAACATGCGCTCAGCTGGACAAGGTCTTCTGCCACTACATAATGTTCGTATAATAGCGCTAGAACAGGGGCTGCTAAGGAGAGGGTCTGGCACTAGGAGCAGAATCTAACAAAAACCCACGGACCATCTGGCCCAGATGGTAGCACCCTGTAAGGCCTCCTTGTCTTGGATACAGACCCCAATCCAATGCTACATAATTGTGCTCAGTGCTGCGTTGAACAAGGGTTGTAGTGCCGTAAATGAAAGGGTGGACCTTTACTTCCCTAACTACTAGCTGGACAAAATGGCATTTCAGCTTTGTCCCCTGCACCTTGGCGCATACGAAGCAGTGAGAACTCTGTTGGTCATTCTGCTGTCGGTGGCCACGCTCCCTGCACTTGTAGCAGAGGGATGACCGATCGATGCATTATCTGCTCAGGTGCCCGTATCCAATGCACCTGTAACACCGTATTCGTTTTAGCCGACTCAAGAGCCGCAATGGCCAGTTTCAGAATCATTTTGTATGGTCCTGTCTCTCAAAACCCTTTCAATGCCCGGAGTCCCGAGCGTTGTGTTGAGCGCTTGATGGACCTTTTGTTCTTCCGTTAGGAAGTCAAGATCTTTAAATTCAAGAGAGTACCTGCTGCATATTGTCTTCACTGTGCCGAACCAGCCATAACCTTGCCCACATCGGCCGCGAAAGTCTCCCTGTTTGATTCACTCGCCAATCGAATAAGGATGTCCCCCTTCTAAGCCTATCTCGTATAGATAACTGTCGTGTTGCTTGCGTTCGGGTCTACCCCCTTTCCTAGGATATCAGCGTATAATATATTCCCTTTACCAAGATATCAGTGAATGACAATAATTAAATGTCAAGAATTGAGGAGTGCGAAATTCTCAGTCGCAGAGATACAAACTTCGGAGCATTACGACAAGCACACATTCAACATTGCCCTCAAGAATCATATAAACGACAAGGCTTAAAGATTAAACATTAAGAAAGGCCTGAAAACCTTAAACATTATAATTGTGTCAAAAAATATGGGAAGTGTATGGCTAGTGAGAGACTTAGGAATGTTAACCATTCCGAAACGGAGATATCTAACAGAATAGCTGGAAATGTTTTTCAGCGGCTTGCCGTTAACAGCTATTCTCTTCAAAATGACTTGTCAATATGTCACCAGTCGAGCTGGAATTCAAAGTGATCAAAAAATATCATGAATCGGCGATAGGAAGACACAGATGAATAAATAAAAAGGATTCAAAAATCTCCAGAGACTTCTATTAGTGAAAAGAGGGAAAGCTAGAACGCGCAAAAACTCGACTGCCGTTTGTGATGTCAGGCATACCCGCTAGGCGGTTTAACAAAATCTTGATAGATTTTTATGGTCCGCTGAAAATAACAAATAGCAAAAATGAATATATATGAACAGTTCAGGACTGGGCGTCAATAGTACAGAACACAGTTGTGTTCAAGATCCCGAAGGAGATTATTTCGATGAGGGTGAATAAAATGTATTCAAAAATCTCCAAACTTCTATTGGCGAAAAATGGAAAAGCTAGAACGCACGAAGGCTCGACTGTCGTTAGTGATCTTAGGTATATCCGCTAAGCCGTTTGCCAAAATCTTGATAGATTTTTATTGCCCGCTAAAAATAACATTTAGCAGAAATGAATATATATTAACAGGGCAGGATTCGTACATTACACAACTAGTGCGCGTAAGAGATTATCTCGACGAGGGTAAAGGACAATCACACGAGTCACGATAACCTGAGCACACGTATTGTGTACAAAAATAGCATTTTGTTCACGGAGTGAGAAAGCATATATAATTCTTATCCAGTAAAAATACCAAGAGTGCAAGAAATAGCGCGCGCTCTCATGAAAAATAATATTTGCTACTTTTGACCGTCGGCAGCCTTATTCTCTGACCAGGGAACGCATTTCCTAAATGAACTTTTAGAAGAATTAGCAAGATTATTCAAAATCGAAAAATATAGCATGATAGTCCACCATCTACAATTGAATCGAGCAATTGAGCGCATGCACGATACACTGACGGAGTACATCAAGGCATAAGTCCAAGATAACAATTAATGGGACAACAACAAGCACCGTGCATGCATGCTTACAACGGAGAAGAAAGCGTTGCGTAGTCCGGTTTGTAAAGGAGCTCAGTAAGTTCCTTTTTGAAACATTAGACAAAGTATCAGAAAGAAGCCTGAGAAAAGCTATGAAGGTTCAAGCAAACAATATGAGAAAGCTAGCTAGCCTTCTAACAAATCAAACAAATAAATGTAATAATTTAATGTAACATTTCACCAATTGTCTTAACGCATTAACGACCAAGACCCCGAATTTTCAACAATTTTTTCAATGCGTTTTTTCAACGAAAAACAAGGTTTTGAAAAATTTCGGAAAGATCTTATCCAGCGTATTTTGACCTGTTCTTTCGAAAGGTGAGACTTATTTATTGCTAAAACACTCTTGAAAAAAATATGGCGTGTTTTTCACGAAAAAAAGTGAAAATATTTAGTTTTCAACTTTTAAATTTTTTTCATAATGAAAACCCAATGGCAATAATTCAAATACTGCGAAAAATTGCAATTGAAGTTCAAATATTACGGGAAATTTTTTTTCATGATTCTGAATCCGAAGACGAACAGTATATTTCTGACGAAGATGAATCAGTGGAAATACCAAATCCAGATAACTCTGGTTGTTCAGATGATTAGGATTCTAATGATGACACTGTTGAAGAGCTACAAAATATCACTTATAATAAAGCTAAAAAAAATTATCGAGTAGACCAAGCTAAGATAGGAAAAAATCATGTTTTCCATTGGGTAGATGGTGAAAAAATATATTCTGATAAGTATGAAAACGAAATGCTTTTGCCTGATCATGTGAAAAGAAAAATTCTCAAAAGTGAACCGATTCAATTATTTGAAACTTTTTTTTCAACCGAGATAAAAAAGTACATTATTGATCCTTGTTGAGAAAATGGTTTCAACCTAGAAATGGATGATTTGAATACTTTCATAGGAATTGTCATGTTCACTTCTTTCAACACTCGAAAATCGTCACAAAGGACTACTGGTCAACAGATCCTTCTTTATCATGTTCAGTAGCTTCTTCGGCAATGTCCCGTGAGAACTTCGAAACTAAAAAAAATTTAAAATACGCGAAAGCGCTCCTTGATAGGAGAGGGAAAGATAAATTGTCGTTAAACTATGAATTTAAAAAAAGTAAACTAAGGCGTCGCGAAAGAAAAACAGAGTCCAAATCATACTCCGAGTTACTAGCGTACCATGGGAGGTGAAGAGGTAGCGTACCATGGTCGGCATTGAACATCTCATGGGCCCACCTACCATCATAATGTAACCAACTTAATCCTCATGTTTCATAAGTATTTCTCCTCATGTATATAAGTATATATAGCGTCAGCCGAAAATTTAGCGAAAGGAAATAGTCGCCCGAAAATTAGCATTGACGATAACTTAAGAATAAAACAATCTTTGGGGATGAAACTTTTTTCAATGAAAGTAGAAATTTAAAATCTATTAATTAAGCCCCGCAAAACTTCATAAAACCAATGTAAAGCATAAATTAACAGAAATGGTAAAAAATTTTTTCAGGTTAAAAAGCATATTCAAAGAGTAATAGGAAGGATCATCTGCCCCCTACGGTTCTCATACTTGCCATCGGGGGCGCTACCGCGCCCCTTGATTTATAGCCCTAAAAGGGGGAACGAAGACTTATATCCCTGTGAGAGGCGACACAATAAACAATTTCAAGAAAAATGTGAGGCTACTGATTGCAGAAATACAGAAACAGTAAGAGAGATAATAGTACATTACGCAACTAGTGGGCGAAAGAGATTATCTCGACGAGGGTGAAGATTGTCGCCCGAGGAAAGCGAGAGTACACAAAGTTTCTTTTATGAAATTTCAGGAGTGAGATATGCAGTTGGGATTTCGTATAGGTAACCAGTTGACATTAAGGCCAACGAGGACGTTGGAACGAGGCCTTGGACGTGTCGTAACACCATCGATAGATCTGAAAAAGTTAAGTCTCCTTTAGAAAATCTAAAAGTTCTGTTCGTATCGCTCTAGTTTCCGAGATGCCAGCAAAAACAAATTAAACGCTAAAAAATAATATTTTTGAAAAGTATAACTACAGTAATGAGCAACTCTATACACGTAGAAGTTGAGTAAGACCAAATCTAACACCTAGGCAGCTAATTTATTTTTAAAATTATGTCAATTTATAATAGTTATTGAAATTTAGTACTACGAGACTATTCTATCTTGTAGAGGAGGTCATGACGAAGAGACTAAGCTATAATAAGCCCATTTAAAAGTATGTAAAATTACTGTTTTGCCCGAAAAACTAAGAAAATTGTGTATTTCTCGTTTAGATTCCATAGCTACGACACCGATTCTTCAGCTGCACTAACAGTTAATATCAATTCCGGAAGTCGAGACTATTCTATCTTGTAGAGGAGGTCAAGACGAACAAAATAAGCTATAATAACCCTATTTTAAAGTGATTGAAATTACCGTTTGGCCCGAAAAACTAAGAAAATTGTGAATTTTGCGTTAAGATTCGGTAGCTAAGGCACCGTTTCTGCACCTGCGCCATCGGTTCATATTAATTCCGGAAGTCAAGACAAAGAGATCAAGCTATAGTAAGTAAAATGACTCAGATAATGTTTACGTATTACGTTGTTTATCAATGAATTACTACCGAATTAAGAGATTAAATTTCAATTGCTTATCAATAATCAAAAAGATTTAATAAGGCATCTCATTAATTTAAAATAAAAAAGAATTGATATTTATTTATGAACTAGTCGCAAAAAAAATCAGATTTATTTATGAATGAGAATTTCGTACTTTTTCTGTGACTAAACACGGATTTCGGTGTATTTATGATTTACTACTCCTTTAAAAACGTACATTTTTATTTAGATGGTATACAAATGTTTCATACTACTCTAAGCATGATTTTCGAGAAGTCCTGAAAGGTATTTCAAAATAAAGAATTTATTATAAGCTTTTAACAATCGAGTGCTCGCGTCAGACTGCTGTGCCTTTTATTTTTCGCTGAACCTACGACTAGCGAATGACGGTGTGGAGAGAGAGACCGAGAGACGGCGCAGCGACGGACGGTGGCGGAGAGGCACTCGGCGGGCCGCCCCACTCTACTTTCCTCGCGCTCCGCTTGCTGCTGTAGCTTTACGCTGATTGGCCTGATCGACTAATTTTCAATCGATGATTACTCAGTAACTACTGATCGAATCAAAAAGTTTATTAGTGGTTTTTTACTTAGAATTTTTTGCTCTTTCCGAATCAATACAGTGTGATATTCTATTTGTTAACACCCTGTACATGGATTAATTATTTTTGTGGAAAAAATTCTTGCTGAGAAAATTGCGTATCAAAATCACATCACGGAACGTTTGAATTTTTCACGTAACAAATTACATATTTTGCTTACGTCATTTCACTCTGTAACAAAATTATGCAAGGAAATGACGTAACTATTTTTATAGCATTGTGTAACGTACTTATGTCACGCTTTTCCATGGCATAAGTAATCCTTTATAGCACATTGTACTGGAATTGTTGTACACATGCTACTTGGCTTATATAGTACTTTTCGACACTGCTGCCTAAAAAGTCAACTTAGTCAGCAGCGTCGAACAATATTTGATACTACAAGAACCTAAAAATCATGCGAAAATTGGGATTATTAGGGTAAGTGGTATAAATTTAATTTTTGTACATATTTTATATTAAAATTATTCATTTCAATATGAACTTATATCGGACGAGCTATAAAATAGTATACGATACTCGTGGCATAAGCGATCTGTCACACGGCGTGATTATCATCCTCACTACGCTCGGGCGCTATCTTGTATCGTAATGTACTATTTATAAGGCTGACATGGGTGGTGAATTCATGGTAAAATCTCTTCGATAAGATTGCTCTCTATTCGAGAAGCTTGAAATCTTTGTTCCACACTAATATATTAGATTTGTCACGGTAAAGTAAGCTGATTAGTTTCGTTATTTATGACAAAGAAAAAAGAACACCGTTTCGGGAGTACGTGGCGACGCAACAGACACTCATTCACATGTTTCGATATTTTACCAAATAAATTTATCACTTAATTCGATAAATCAAGGAAGAGCACAGTAAAATCGGTTAAACTTACTTACAATTAGTAGGGTAGACGATCGTGGACGCTTTCTCAGTTACAAACGAATTCGAATAGGCGAATGAAACACGTAACAATGCTAAATGGATTCGATGAGATTTCGATACCAATCCAGTTGGCGTTCCGGAATGAACAGGTAGAGCTGAATGCTTGCCTCTTTTTCGGCCGGCTTCGAGTAAGATCGTATAAATTCGTACTCTTGGTTACAGTTACTAGTAGTCCAGCGTTGTAACTTATCTACTCCTCCATAAGTGTTGTATAGCACGGTAACAGCTTGAGACTTTTTGTGAAATTATACTTTAAAAAGTAAGCAAATGCAAGTTTTAAAACTTCGTGCGGTTAGTCCAAGAGAACTTAGGAAGCACTGTGTAAAATGTGAGCATAATTCTGAAATTCAATGGGAAAATATGAGCGAGTCGATGTCTAGAGGTTCGGTGTGTTTTGCCTCTGTTATTCATTCTGCACTTCTACTTCAAAGCGAGAATGTCTTGTTCCTTGTAATGTTCAAAGTAATGTTCCTTGTTGGTGAGATCTATCACAGATTTGATTTTCGTATACTGCTACAAATGCACTTCTGATTTTATGTGTTTCTAGGTGTAGCGTAGTGATTTGTACACAGTCCATGTTGGTGTCTTTCACTCTTCTAGTCTATCGTGACTTTTCCACGGTGCTGTTAATTTTTCCAACGAAGGGTGACAAAGGTAATGTAGCATTCCTTCTTATTAGCTTGCGACGAGAACCCCTCATCTGCCGCAACCCGTCACACGCCAGCGTACTCGCGCAGAATACTCACAGAGGGACCCGCGCCCCACTCCGGGGCAACCAGCGCACGCAGCGGCAATAAGCGCGCCCCCGTACGGCCAAACGCGGGTATATAAGGGCGAGCGCGTGGCTCGGCAGTCAGTCGGTTCGGCGCTCCGACCCAGGCGTCTGCTCTCTACTTTGGTGCTCCAAGTATTGATCAGCCTCTAGGGAACGGTGTGACGAGCCGAACCTCCTCATTCCTTGGTGCTCCGGGGATGACGAGTTCCTGCCCCTCGGTTTGACTATTGGCGCTTCGTAGTCAAAACGAAGGGTCGTGACCCGACCGCGACGCGATACGCGCCCCCGCGACACCGCCGAAGAAGGCTGAAGCGAGAGAGCCTCCTGGTGCTCCGGACTCTCGGACTTCGCCAACCTGCGCCTCTTCCCGGTAGGAGCTCCGCCGTGAAGAAGACAGTTCGACACCCGCACACATACAGCTGCCGATACGCGTTCCGTGCCAGAGGATGGAGTAACTACTTGGTGCTCCGGTAGTTACTCAATCCAGCGAACCCTGCATCCCCCACGATCGGCGTTCCGTCGTGAAGGAAGCAGGCGTAGTCACCGACCGTAGTTCTTGTAATATTGTAATGTCAGTGATAGTCATGGGCAGAGCAATGTAAACCCACACACACACAAACCGATACACCAACGCCAAGCGTAATTGTAATCGTACTATTGAACGCCGTTTCATTGTTTCAGGCTCACACACTCTCCACGGACTGATAACCCGAGTTTGCTCCCTGGAGGGCTGTATAATTATATACTTTATATTTTATAATTAAACTTTTTAATAAATAATAGTATTTACATCACATCAATTGGCCTGAATCATTTTGTAGACACCTGAACCCTGAATTCCCGATTTTCCCGAAAATCCCTCGGTTACAAGCTTCAAAAGCCTTATGCTTTATTTAGCTAATACTATTACTGTTTATAGGTGTTGTTTATAGAACTATTTATAGGTGAACTGGACGAACGGACTTTAATCTCAATCGACCTTCCCTCCTTGACACTAATTTTGATGGCACTTAATGGAAGCTGCTCCAGGCAGCCGAAAAGATGAGAATAAGTCCAATTTTCCAACTTAAGTCAAATAGTATTCAATGTTACTATTTATGTTGCAGGTACAAGAATGGGTCTCTGCAATCCATTATACTTCCAGAGTTTGTATACGGAAGTGCATGTGATATTTGATATTCTTGAGAAGGTAAGCATGTTTTCAATCCATAGTTTTAAGTTTTAATTTAAACATGAGTTGTCTTGTCTATTTGTAAGTGTTCTGATGGCTATGGGAGGATTTCACGCGAGATCAACGAGAGACCAGCAGTCTAAGAGCAGTGGAGCAATCCCTACTAAGAGAAAGTTGCTAATCTACTTCTTCAGCTGCTTCAGGAACTATTGTTCTATGCGATAAATTCTCTATAGTTTGTATGCGTGAGTGTTAGATATAACAGGGTGTCGATACGAGTGTGACTACTAGGTATGATAGGGCTTCGATCAGTTAGTTCGATTCGAGTGTGCTGTTCGATCTAGGGTAGTTTAGGCAATCTTATATAACGAGTAAATATACCATTGCAAATCAGATGATAAACCATATGGAGAAATCATATAACAATTCACCAGTCATTTGGTTTTATAATGTCATGATATATCACGTGATTTCTTACATGATTATTTTAGTAAGGCAGGCAGTGGCTGATGAAGGTAGCTCGATCTCAGAATTGATCAAGGTTTTGACTGCCGTCCCGCAATGGAGTGGTGTTCGCTTGTTTTTATCTTTCGTGTTCATAAAAGATCTCCCCTATATTCTAAGCGTTACTTGGCATATGATTTTCGCCAATGACACTCAAGTCTTCCACTCTTTCTCGGCTGCCCATCCTCATTAGGGTATTACAAAAATAAATTTATATCTATCTATCTAATCTCATTCGTAAATTTGTAAACTTAAAATTGCAAAATCTCAGCGAAAATAAGAGATACTTGAACAAATTCAACGTTACTTGAAAAACGAAGATTTATACTTTAAAATCCCGTGTGTACTTTTCTGTGAAAAATAAATCTGCCGTGTATATAACCTCAAAAATGGGCAAAAACGGTGTTTTTTGCACTTTTTGGTTAGGATATCTCGAAAACCAGACGTATAGGAGCAATTCTGAGCACGGATTCGGATTCACCGCATCAAAATCCTTCGGGTACGATAGGTCTAGTCTCTGGGTTAAAAATTTGTAGGCCTGTGTTATTTATAAAAAATATATTATTTATGACGTTCAGTCGTAATATCTGCATTCCTTGCACTTCAAAGCAGTATCTCTAACATTCATATTTTGTAATTTTGAATCATGTTTAATTTTTTTTAATGAATGCTACTAATATATTTTATTGTAACTGTAAGAAATGACATACCCATTGTACGAATAGATGATCCAACAGGTAATAGACGCTCGGTAGCTGGGACAGTAATTGAGACTCTGCTTGTTGATAACACTTTTGAGTGATGAGTAGAATGCAAAACATCAGAATCTTTAGAAGAAGTTACAGATGGTTTATCAAGATCCCTCTTTTCTATAAATTTTTGATTACCACACATTCTAGGTGTAGAAGCTTCATTGTTGTTTTTATTATTTTTATAAGTCATGTGATCCTCCAATAAAGTAGTTGGAAAATATTTTGTGTTTCCCGATCTGTAAAAGCAATAAATATACTAAATTAATAACTTAAGAGAGTTTTTTTTAATGTTTAAGGAAATACTTTATGGTCAAAACAATTTCCGCCTTACGATACTCCGCCGATAGAGTCGGAAATTTTATATTTAGCGAAATATATTAAAGATAGAAATTAAAAAAAATACAAAAGCTCGGTTAGTACCTAGGTTATGGTGTGAGTGACATTTAATTTCTATTTTCTAAAATTCTATTCATAATTCATAGAGAGGAATTTCACATTGTTACTGAGGTACTGACAGAGATTTTTTCTTGAAAATTAATGTTTATTTTTATACCTTTCGTTAAAAATAGAAAATGATCCAGTAGAGATGTTTCCAATCTTAGCAAATCTTTTTAAAGGGCAATAACTCGACGTGTATTGAATCAAGTTGAGAGATTTTATAATTCTGCTCTCGCAATGGATAGGGTTTCTATACGCACTGCAAGTATCAAAAGAGCGTTTTCAAAAATAAAAAAAATTCTGAGAATACTTTACCATCCTTATTAGGTTAACATATTCACTAAGTGCCAATAAATATTAAAAAACTAATTTTTAAATTAACAATTTTAACGGAGTGCTAAATTAAATACAAATAATTTTTATCACTAAATAAATCCTTTTAATCGATGTCTCCCTGGCGTTAATCAGCAGGTGGGAATGTACCTGCTGCAAGCTGGCTCGATGTTCTAGCTATATAAAATCTCCGTTAACTTGTAAAGTCTGCGAAAATTCGACTTCACTTTCGTGTGTTAAATTAAAATCAAGTTAATCAAAATTAAATTTTGGAAGAATCACGAATGCTTTCGGCAGCTCAGTAAGCATGGGAGAAATTCTCGTACGATTGCGGAGACGGGGTATAGTTATTGTATTAGGAAAAAGGTAGAAAATAAATGCAAGCAAGAAAACATACATATATTTCAAAAATAATTACCGTATATTCTTGAAATAAAATATATTATACAAGACTATATTTATAATAATTCTTTATAATATTCGTGACAAACGCAACGCTCGCACTTAATTCAACCCTGCAGACGACCCCATGCATCTGCGGTCGCAATGTAGCTAGAGAGAGACCATAATCTCTATAAAGTAAAGCTAATATATACGCAATAATATTCGTTGCAAGCAGACGATTAAGCGACGAAGAATAGTATGACACGGAACGAGAGTTTTAGAATTGGAAGACCATGATTTAAACCAATCCGCCGGTTCTGCCGTCCACACGTTGGGCAGCTTCTCCGCCTTTCGCGAGGCATTCGACGTACGTAGCTAATTTTTCGTAGCGTAGGTATTGAGTAAATCGATGAAACTAGACCATTCCGTTGCAATTCCTAGCTATCTAGACTTGTATCCTGCGATTCCGAGAATTGTAGTGGTTGATTAAGCGCGTGTAAACGAGTTGGTTTGCATGCCTTGGGTCCCTGCAGGACTAACATCTGGCTCTGCTGTGCTCACTGTTTCAAGATTTTCTCCCATGTTGGGATTTTTCTTAATGTAGACAAGTTTTCTGTCGGACGCGACTTGACTTAGTCTCAGTTCGTGTTCCTTACCTGCCTGCTAGCTACTTGGACTTGGATTTTTACTTGCGTTCTTCTTGTACGCTGAGGGTTTACTAATTTCCCTTTTCGTCCTCTTGCAGTCCTAGGATCGGTTTTCTTTCCGAAGCAAACTCCTCGCCCGAACCACAGTCACCTGTTTCATTGCTTATCTCATGGTTAACATTCGCCGTTTTTCATTCCCGGGGTTGGGTTGCCTGAAGCGCTTGAGTTCGATTCTTGCACTCTACATTTTTGCGTGCGGCCTATCCTCTGCTTCCAAGTTACTCTAGCCATGAAGACTCTGATCGGTGGGCCATTAGTATTGTGTGCACTGTCCTTGATCTCTTGGTGATCTGCGAGCTCGTAGAGCTCGGAGCATGGCCGCTCTGGATTTTCATCTCCCTCGGCTAGTACCGCGTTGCACGAGAGCATGTTGGCATTTGTGTTGTGAGTCCCCATGCGATATATTACATTGAAATCGTATACTCGAATGGCTGTCTTGATCCTGTTGAATCTAAGATCTTGCTTTTTGGCGGTGAGAAAAGACTTAAGTGGCTCGAGGTCTATACCGATGGTGAACTTCCTTGCGTATCAATACGGTTTGAACTGTTCTTCTGCGCAGAATACTGCGAGAAGCTCCTTATCATAAGTGGGGTAGAACAGCATGCTGCCCTTGAGTGCTCTAGATGCATACTCGTACAGGCGGTCTTGCCATAATTTACCCTGGCATTATCAGATGCGTTGGTCGTTATAATAAATGGCTCTGAAAGATTTGGCACAGCAAGCATTGGCCTTCTACAAAATTCACCGCGTGGTTGGACAAAGGCTTGTTGCTGCTATGCTGAAAGGCTCACCTTTTCTCAGGAGCTTTGCGATAGGCATGGCGATCTTTGCATATCTTTTGATAAATCGCCTGTAGCTTCCAACGAATCCACTTTCTTGACATTTTTTGGCGCTGAATAGTCGTGCACTGCAACTACCTTTTTCGGATTGGGTTTTATGTATCTCCAGCCTACTATACAGGGTGAGGAATAAATATGGAAACCCCAGAAAATTTTAGAGGATAGTTACTAAAATAAAACACTTAAGATCAGGTCTTAAGTAATTTTGATCAGGGAATTCAATGGTGACCTTATATTTGATCTATAACCTTAACTTCAAGGTCATTTTAAGGGCAACATTTATTTTTTAAATGGGAACCCCAATTTTTGACATCATTAATCGAAAGAGCGGGAAATTCTACGTTCTAGTATGCATTAAGGTCTAAGGTGAACGTGACCTCAGCGGGCCAAATGGAGGTCAAATCTATACTAGTTTGAAAATCCCGAATAATTTTAGAGGATGGTTACTGAAATAAAAAACTTAAAGTCTTAATAAATATTTATCAGGGAATTCAACGGTGACCTTAGATTTGACCTTGAACCTCACCTTCAAGGTCATTTTAAGGTCAACTTCTATTTTTTAAATGGGAGCCCCTACTTTTGACATGAGCAATCGAAAGACCAGGAAATTCTACGTTCAGATATGTATTGAGGTCTAAGATGAACGTGAGCTCAGCGGGTCAAATGGAGGTCAAATGTATTGAAGTAACGTTGACCTTAGATCTGAATACATATCTGAACGTTGAATTTCCCGCTCTTTCGATTGCTGATGTCAAAAATAGGGGTTCCCTTTTAAAAAATAAAAGTTGAGTTTAAAATGACCTTGAAGGTGAGGTTCAAGGTCAAATCTAAGGTCACCGTTGAATTCCATGATAAAAATTACTTAAGACCTGACGGAATTGACGCAGTAATAGGGAGCAGAAGTGAGAACGAGAGGCACCCAGCGTCAGTCCCAGAAAATGAGAATTCGGTGAATATATTGGATATATTCACAGAAATTAAACAACAACTGGCGATACTTCACGAGAGCGTAAGAGATGTCTCTCTGCGCTGTGCAGTGCTAGAGGCAGAGTGGAAGGCAATAGCTCCTGAGGTGCAAAGCGGCAGAGGCCAGTTGAGGCCAACTGCGCCAGAATTTAGCATGCACCAGGAGGAGCAAAATCGCAGAGTAGCTTCTAGTACAAGGATAGAAAGCCGAAGTGCGAGATTGCCGAGGACACCAAGAGTTGGCCTGAATCCGGAGATGCAGGCCGATACCATAGCCCAGAGAAGGGCGCATGTAAATTTCCAGGAGACATACACTCAGTATCCTGAAAATAGCAGACTCCTGGAGGATACACAGGTGCCAAGAGTGGCCCCAGTAGTTTCCGGTGCTCGAGGTGTAGGCGCAGCCTGGGGGAGGGGAAATCTCTCAGGTAGACATATACCAGAGAGTATGAGCACCGAAACGATGGATCTGAGTGCAGGTGATGTGCTCAGATCCAATACCAGACTATTGAAGGAGAATAACACTCCTTTACGCTCATCGAACAAAGACGTGGTCCAAATTGTCAGAAAATGGCAAGTTCGGTTCTCTGGTGATAAAGACCAGAACATAGACATATTTCTGACGAGAGTCGAGGAATGCAGAATATTGGCCAATCTGACAGAACAGGAATTACTATCCTCTCTGACAGAATTATTGACTGGTGTCGCGACCATTTGGTACAGAAATGGTCGTGACAAATGGAGAACATGGGCTGAGTTCTGTGCAGCTGCCGAAAGGTGGTACGGAGCAAACAAAGGCTTTTAGCAGCCCCTGATAGCAGAGGCCAATGCGAGGACGCAGGGTCAGGATGAGCCTGTACGTGATTTAATCACGTGCTTCCAGGCCATGCTATTAAAGCAAGTTCCTGTGCCGAGGCTGGAGGCACAGCTAGACATCATGCACCGGAATATGCTACCAAAGCTCCAGTGCATGGTACGTCGCGCAGAGGCGCGTGACGTAGAGTCATTGATGGAGCTAGCGAGAGAAGCAGAGCACATATCTGCGGCAGGAGAGGCTTTTAAACCTCCACCGTCTCCACAGCATATAGTAATGCCGGAGGCGGCGTACAAGAGGACAGCCAAGCCGCAGAAGGCGAAGCCTAGTAACTCTGCAGTAGCAGAGACAAAAGTAGACGCAGTGAGCCAAGCGCCGCGAGGTATGCCGGACTTGGCTCAAGTATTAAAGGAGGTACAGGCTATAAGAGCCGAGATGAAGGATCGCTCACGGAGCAAGTCTCCGCGAGAACCCAAAAAAAGCCCGGGGTATTTTAAGCCAAGGGGCAAACAGAGCCCGCCTAGGAATAAACGATCTAGAACAGAGCATGGTGGCGGTTCTCGTCCACCTAGTCCCCGGAGAGTGAACAAACCATTCCCATGTTTTGTTTGCGATCAGCCGGGGCATTCGGCGCGATATTGCCCGAAAAACGTGAAGGGAAACGAGAAAAGGAGCACGCAGTAGAGGTCACTGCGGCTCCTACAACGCCGCCTAAGACCTCCGAATCAGTTAAAGAGGCTCAGAAAGAGTTGCTCAGAAGGTATAAGGACCTCTGAGCAGCCAGAGGGATCAACAGAAGGATGCTCGAATGCTGATGAGAGCGAAGACCGTTGGTGGCTCCAAGTGCACATTGGTGGCTACAGGGTTCGAGCATTATATGATACAGCAGCCGCCCACACTGTAATGGGATCAGTAGGACTACAGATCGCTAGTCCATGTGGCAGAGAGCTCCGACCTAGTTATGGCAGAGGGGCGAGAATGGCAAATGGCCATTGCTCGTCCATCGTAGGCTATGTTAGCTTACCTTTCGAGATCGCAGGGATCCAAAAGGATGTTACAGTGGCTATTACGCCCGAGTTGGACTCTGACTATTATGTCGGAGTCAACTTTACGAGATTGTTTAAGGCAATCTTGGATCCTTGCAAGAATCAACTGTTTTTCAAGGATGAAAACAGACATGTTGATCTTGAAATGACTGGGCTTAGCGAAAGGCAAGTCACAGCCGTTTCCGCGATAGAACTCGTTGACGTGGAGTCAGCTGAGAGAGAGCAGCTTAAGCGGTTGCTTGATCGAGCTATTAGAGCACCAGAGAGTATACTTCGGTGTACTACGTGGGTGGAGATGAAATAGATGTAGGTTCAGCTCGACCCATTAAGCAAAAGCATTATCCTGTATCTAAAAAGGTCGAAGAGGAGATGCACCGCCAGGACAAGTAGTTGCTCGAGGCAGGAATAATTGAGCCATCGGAGAGCGGTTGGGCCAGTCCGATCGTGATGGTGAAAAAGAGTAGTGACAAGTATAGAAAAGTTTAAAACTTTAGAAAAGTCAATGCCATTTCTAAGCCAGATACTTATCCATTGACATTTATGGATCACATCCTGCGCAAGCTTTGGTCAGCCAGATACATATCTATGCTTAACTTGAGCAGTGCATATCACCAAATTCCATTGAAGCCGGAATCAAGGCCCATCACCGCATTTACGGTGCCTGGGATGGGCCTGTTTCAGTATAAAAGAATGCCTTTCGGACTGAGTCAAGCAGGAGCGTCCTTTCAAAGACTCATTGACCGAGTGATTGGGCCAGAGCTTGAGCCGTATGCCTTTAGTTACTTGGATAACATCATTGTCGCAACTGAGTCATTCGAAGAGCATCTCGTGCGGCTTGAGCAAGTGCTCCAGCGGATAGATAAGGCAGGTCTTACTCTCAACCAAGAGAAAAGTATATTTTGTCAAGAAGAGGCAAAATATCTCGGTGTGATAGTAAATCGACACGGATTTCGGCCCGATCCATAAAAGATCGAGCCGATTATGAAATATCCGGCACCAAGGAACTTAAAACAGCTGAGAAGTTTCTTGGGCATGGCGTCGTGGAATAGAAAATTTCTAAGAGATTTCGACACGATCGCTGAGCCACTCACCCAGCTGACTAAAAAAGCTAGGAAGTATGAGTGGCTCGAAGAGCAACAAGCAGCTTTTGATCAAATCAAGGCTCTAATCGCAACTGCACCTGTGCTGCAGCGCCCACGCTTTGATGTACAGTTTGCTGTATAAACAGATGCTGGCGATACTGGGTTAGGAGCAGTACTTCTTCAGATTATAGATGGAGAAGAGCAAGTGCTCGAATTTGCAAGCCGTACTCTGTCTTCGGCAAAAAGGAATTATAGTGTGACAGAGAGAGTGCCTTGCCGTAGTATGGGCTATAAAGAAATTTAGGCCATACATAGAGGGCTATGCGTTCAAAGTGATAACGGACCATAGCAGCCTTCGTTGGTTGTGTAGTTTACACAATCCCACGGGCAGACTTGCACGATGGGCCTTAGAATTGCAAGGCCATACGTACACAGTCGAGCATAGGAAAGGCGCATTTAATAATGTGCCTGATGCTCTATCTCCGATGTACGAGAATGAGGAGCCGGCTGTCAGCGCAATATCACGGGTCGAAGAGACCCGCGATGAATGGTATTTCCGTTGTGTACAGAAAGTAGAAGAGGACCCGATTGGCAATCCTAAGAGTAAGATTGTCGGGGGTCACCTATACTTCTATAAGCCGGATGAAGCTTTAGAAGGTACTATAGGTGATGATGATGCCTGGAAGCTCGTCGTACCCATGGAGAAACGGAAAGAAGTTATTCAAGAGGGGCATGACGAGCCAACTTCAAAACATACACCCGGGTGGCCAATTTATACTTTTGGCCGGGTATGTATAAGGACGTAGAGGTTTATGTTCGACAATGCACGATATGTCAGCAGTGTAAGGTCGAACAACGTGCACCGGCTGGATTAATGGGGCGAAGGACTATCACTAAACCGTAGCAAGTGGTTGCAGGTGATATTACGGTTCCTTTGCCGAACTCTATGAAAAATTACGAATATATCTTGATTTTTGAAGATTTATTCACGCGATGGGTAGAGGTAATCCCCATTCGAAAGGCCTACGCGAAAACCGTCCTTAAGGAGCTCAATGAGCGTGTCTTTATGAGATTCGGAGCTCGTGAAGTTTTCGTCTCTGACAATGATACTGAGTTTAAAAACCGTGCCATTGATAGCTTTCTGAGAGAGAAAAAGTTGCACCATACTACGGTGCCGCTTTATCACCCCCAAGCTAATCCAGTGGAACGAGTTAATCGTTCCATAAAGACGATGATAGCATTTATCGAAGAGAATCATCGTACTTGGGATGAGAATTTGCCAGAGCTTGTCTTTGCTTTCAACAAGCCTATGCGTACTTCACTAGGCGCCAGTCCAGCCCTACTGAACTATGGTAGGCAGCCATTGCCTCCTTCGACAATTCGAAGAAATCAGGAATTGGTTGATCTTGATAAAGAGCAAAACGAAGCTGTGGATAGATGGAAAAGGAAAATCGAAGAGCTCGTTACGTTGCGTGATAGTGCGGTCGCAAGTCTGATGCTTCACATGACCGACAGGCCGCCTATTATGACGCACGTCGAAGGCCAGCTGACTTTGTAGTTGGAGACAAAGTGTGGAAGAAGAATAACATTCTTTCTTCAGCAGCTCAGGGACTGAGTGCGAAACTAGCTCCTAAATTTGCTGGTCCGTATGAGATAACGGCCCAGCTAGGTTCTAATACCTATGAGCTTAAAGATATGGACGGCCAGCTGATTAAACCCGTCCATGCCGAGCAAATTAAGAGGTATGTCGCGGAGGAGAGTCAAGTGGACTTGATCGAAGATGATGACGTCGAGACTCGACCTACGTTGGATGCGAGCGTTAAGATGGCGTTAGGCGACCCGCCACGAGCGAGCGCAGCGCACGCACAGGTCAGCAACACTCCAACGGGAGCTATAACGGCTGATCATGTGCCTCAAACATCGCGGCCTCGTGGAAGGCCCCGGAAGGCCGCGAAAACTGTTAAGCGAGCGAAATTACGTACCGAGAAGGCTGCGAAAACTGTTAGGGTTGCGAAGCGAAAGCCCGGTTGACTGAAGGGCTCGCGAGAGCGTGTCGTGGTAATCGATCCGTCGAATCTCTCTCCTCGTCGAACACGAGCCAATCGCTCGTAAATCCCTCTCATCTTCCCCTTTGTTTGTTTTCAGGATGGATAAAGACATGTTTCTGCGCATGTGCGCACAATTCTTAGAGAGTGTGGCCATTGGGCGTTTCTCCCTCGGTCTCAATCACTGAGGCAGACCGGGAGATGGTCCCTATGATGATGCAGTGGGTGAGCACAGGGTTGTGCCGCCTATTCACTACCGGACCACCGGCTGTAACGGAGGAAGATTCAGCACAGGGCAAGGAGCCTTGTGCCGCTACGGAAGAAGAGGGTGCCGTGGCTCGTGAAGAGAGCCCGGCACTACAATTGCCGTCCACTCCAAGGGAGGAAGAATTGGCACAGGGCATGAGCCCTTGTGCCAAACAGGAAAAGTTTAGCCCAGTCTCGTCAGTAGAGAGCCCTGGGCTAATGAGGATTAAGCCTGAGGAGGAGGGTGTGGTGAAGAAGGAGAAAAGGGGCCCACCTCCGCAGAAGCTGGAAGTGCAGCGCATAGAGCTGTTACTGGAGCCGGCGCGGGAGGCTTCCCGCGCCTGCAGTCGTCTGGAGGGGGAGGCCTTCGGAGAGTTGGACGCTTTTATAGAGCATCACGGAGACTCCCGAGGCCACCATATGAAGAGGTGGATACCTCTAGTAGAGGCCCGACGGGTTGAGCTTCGCGCAGTGTTCGGGATCCGTAAGGATCGACGACTGAGGAAGGAGGCCGAGGAGAAGAGAGCCCGGCAGGAAGTGGCTCGTCTGGAGCGTGCTCGGCAGAGCCGAATTAGAGCAGAGGAGGCGCTCGGACGAGCCAAACAACAGGAGGAGGTCGAAGAGTGGCGGCTGGCGCAGGACCGCCGCCGCCAAGAAGAAAGAAGAGCGAACACCCGGTGCTACATGTGCGGGCACCCGGGTGTCCGCAAATCGAAGGACTGCCTGAATATTGCGGAGCACCGACTGTATAAATAGGATGTAGCAGTCGGTGCCCCTTTCGTTAATATATTTTCTATTTTTTCCTATTTTTGAGTATAAAAGGAGTTTGGCTCAGTTATTGTTCCGATATCTCCATCCAAGTAGGATCCTTTTCTATCATCACGTAGTCTGCGAGCATAGGGTATCGAGGTGTCTCCATCCTGGTATCCAGCGTCTGGGAGAGGGGTGTAACGAATTCATGATTGAATTTAATATTCGATCGTTAATTCAATTGTATGCTCGATCCGACGATGCTCAGGCATCGAGGATGATGAGCGAGAGACAGAGAGAGCGTAGGTACGTGTCGCGCGAGAGAGATGGCGGTAATTAGCGCGCGATGGAGGGGGACCATCGAGCCTCAGATCGATTTCCGCCGCGATAGCGATAAGACGCGCGAAAAGAGCGAAAACCGCGATTGGTGTGTGTGTGTGTGTGTGTGTGTTGTGAGTGTAGCCCGCCACTACCACCCAGATAATTGCACTGGACTGCCAGTGCAATATTCGCCATCGAAGAGAGAGAGAGAGAGAGAGAGAGAGAGAGAGAGAGAGATAGATAGATTGGGAGAGAGGATCGGTGCAGAGCAGCACGAGTAAGTACTGTGTACTTTACGACAAAGCGACGGATCGCAGCGGCGATCCGTGTATTTGTGTGCGTGTGCGCGCCGAAATTAATATTTGCCTTCTCGGTTCGCGTATTCTATTGTATTAAATTTTGTCAGAGAATATATGCCGTTTATTAGATTCGCGCATTAATTATTTACGAGGTGTCCTTACTTTCCCTAACATCCCGCGATTACCGCCGCCTCCGCGGGCACAGAAGATAGCGGATCTACTGTGCATTTTCTGAGCAAGCTGGACTTGTGAGCCTTGCATGGAGCTCACGAGTATCTTTGGTCCGAGCATCGGAAAGCGAGACTCAACAAGAGAGTCTTGCATTTGTCAACGGTAGCTGATAGATCCTGAACAGTGGGATAAATCAGAGGATTTTCCCACTGCAACGTGCTGCAGATAGGAGTGTGCAAGGGTTACTGCACACTGAGAGAAAATCAGCCCCGTTACAATATATTATAAATAATAGTGGGCCCAGAATTGTACCTTGCGGAACTCCACAAGTAATATTTTTACTTTTACTTATATGATCTTTAATTTTGACTCTTTGCACCCTATTTGATAGATAACTTTTTAGTAAGTCGAAAGCATTACCTCTAATTCCGAGGTTATATAATTTATCTAAAAGAATCGTATGATTAACGGTATCAAAAGCTTTAGCCAAATCAAGGAACGTGATTAGTATAGGATTGCTTTTATCCAGATTCTCATATATAATTTTAGTTAAAAAGGCCAATGCATCCTTAGTTCCTTTACTTTTTAGAAAACCAAATTGCTTTGGATTTATCAGTTTATGGACTTGTGCAAAGTTGACGATTCTCTCATATATCAACTTTTCAAAGATTTTCGCAATATTAGATATAAGTGATATAAGCCTATAGTTACTTAATTGACTTTTTCCATTTGCTTTGTATACTGGAACGATTACTGCAATTTTAATTGCTTTAGGCCATATTGAATGCGTTATACACTCATTAAATATATGTGCCAAAGGATCTGCAATATTTTTAGATATTGCTTTTAGTACTTTGGTGGTAATGTTATCTCCTCCACTCGCTTTGTGTTTCACTTTCATTATAATGTTGTTAATTTCAATATAGTTTGTAGGTTTTGAAAAAATTTTATTTGGATTTAAATTTGGAAGAGATATTGTTTTACCCAGTGATTGTTTGATATTCAGACTTAACTTGACACCAAAACTACTAAAATAATCATTCATACAGTTAGCAATTTCAACCGTATCTATAATTTTACTGCCCGTTGCATCATCTATATACTTTATTTCACTATTTTTGCTCTTTTTTTATTGCCAAGTTTTTCGCTAATAACATCCCAAAGATGTTTATTATTTTGTCTGCAGGATTCAATCTTTTTCCTGTCAAGTTTGAATTTCGTATCTTTAACAACCTTATTTAGTATTTTTTCATAATTTTTAAAATGATTCTTAAGTTTTTCATTGTTAGGCTTAGCTTTCCAAATTTTATATAGATTTTCTTTATTTTATAGGAGTTTATAATACCCTTAGAAATCCAGGATTTTCTGGGTTTTGTACTATGTTTTCCATGACTTATAATTTGGCTTTGTGTCGCCAGATTAATACATATTTGAATTACAGAAACAATTGCATCTATAGCATATTCTGGATTACTAAAACTTTTGAATGAACGCCAGTGCTTTTTGTCAGCAATGTTTATTAAGTGTGTGTAGTTAATTATACTATAGTTTTTACTAGCTTCCTTTTTTATTTCAAAATTATCAATAGTCAGGAATAGAGGGTAATGATCAGTAATTACCTGCTCCAACTTATAAGATTTTTGACCATAATTATCACCTTTTATAAACAAATTATCGATACAAGTTCCACCGGAGTTGTTACCAGATGGTCTTGTGATACCAATAAAGTATTTAAGAATTCTAAAGTCAGTATATCTTGACTTAAGATATCAATATTAAAATCACCCACAACACAATGATTTTTAACATTATTTTTTGTTAACAAAAACTCTTGTAAGCTTAAAACAAATTCAGTTTTAGGTATAGCATGTGACCTATATACCGAAGATACCTCGAAATTTCTATCATTAGATGATTTTAATTTAGTATTTAATACATTTAATTTAACACATTGTATGATCTCTGTCTCCTCAATAATATTATTCTTTATGTACACCGATACTCCATCAGACTTATTTAACTTACTTTCATCATAGGCTTAATCTTCAAACTCTCAATAATTAATTGTAGTTTATCAAAATTTGCATTTAGACTTCTAATATTTAAATAAAAAATTAATTTATTACTATAAGTTAAACATTTATTGAGACTTTAAAGGTCACCACAAATATATTCATCACATATAAAATCAGATAGATTGATATTTGTCATTTAATTGTTAGAGGCTATACTTGATGCAGTACTTCCAAGTCTGATTCTTCTTGGTATATCTTCCATGTTGCCTTGAAAGTCCACTGCTGAATTAACAGATTCCGAGCTGCCAAAGAGTTGTAATGTTGGCATATTGGTCTGTCTTATTACCTCTTGTCTCTTTTTATTGAAGTCTACTTTACCGAGGTATCTCTGTATATCCGGCTTTCCTAGGTAACCTGTGTTACCGATCGAGCTTCTTACTTTTGCTTTCAAAATCTCACACGTTTCACAGTCTACTTCCACGTGTTGTATATCATATTTAGTTCCAAAATTCCTATTACTATAACTGCAATTAATACAAACATAATTATTTCCACTTTGGCACCCCATAATTTTATGAGACCCTGCACACTTTAAGCATACTGATTCATTAGTGCATCTCAAGGTACTGTGTCCCACTCTACCACAGTTAAAACAAGACTTTACACTTATCATATCAAAAATTCTACAACTTAGATGTGCAAAGTAAATTCTGCTACTGTTGTCCTTTACCTGCTTGTGTATTTCAGGAGAAATTTCCATTATTACAGTATATGTTTTACTCCTTTCATTTTTATAGCAATATAATACTTTTCCCTTTTCCTTGTGTTGGATAAAATTTCTGTTATTTATATCTTTTTCTATAGTCTTTGCATCTAGTTTATCTATCCCATATATTCCAACAATTTTTATCATTGGATTCTTCGGTTTATCCTTTTCAATTTTATATAACTGTTGTAATTTTACATCCAGTATATTTTTAGCTGACTTGGCACCTTCCTCATTAGTACAACATATGGTTATGGTATCATTCTTTTTATTTTTACTTATCTTTTTAACCTGGACTTTGGTATCTCTTATCAGATATTTAATAACATTTTGTTCCATGTTTGATTTATCCTTGTCTGTTTTCCTTTTCACAATTATTTTAGTTTCACTTTTGCGCTGAAAATTAATTGCCGTGGTCACATTCGCATATGTTTTCTTATGTACTTGTGGCATTTCTTTTTCCTTTTCCAATAGTTGTTATAATATTACATTTTTATCCATTAATTCTTCATTTAGTTGTCTCAGCAACGAATTCCCATTTTTTAATTCTTTTAAATCTCTTTCTCTTGAGTTGTCATCTGACTCTTCTGCATTAAATTCTCTCTTTTCTGTTAATAAACCCTCATATTGTTTTTTAAGTTTATATATTGAATTATCAAACTGTGTTCAACTCGTGTTTAAACTACCTAAATGAACTCAACAAAAATATGTAAAACATAGATTTTGTGTATTTTTTTCTCAGCTTTCCAATGGTGTAAGTATTTTTTCCGAAATTTTTTATTTTCACCTTTAAAAAATATAAAATATGTTAT
>UELU01140772.1:0-10898 GCA_900490025.1 Megastigmus dorsalis | reverse complement strand
AGTTGCGAACGGCCAATTTGCGAAGAACATCGTTTGCTGTTCTGTAAAACGTGTGTAGGATGCTAATTATCCAATTGTTTTTAAAATAACATCCAATAAAGTATGTTTTTTAATGAACTTAACTATTTCCATTCATTTATTAAACTATTTTTATTTATATTTCGTAAAAAATGACGTTTATGTCCGGAAAACGCGATTTTGAAAAAAAGCTCAAAATCTTACTTTCATTCCTCGAAATAAATATCTTTTTTTCAGCGGCCACTATTCCACAATTTTTTTATTCAAAGAACTGTGTTTTGGCAATATGTCATTAAAATTTCAGCACCCAAATGTCAAAAATGAAAAAGATATGAATTTTTAAGTAAAATAGGTCATTTTTCGAAGTTTTTTTCAAACTTTAATTTTTTTAATATATCAAATTGAAAAGTTTTCGCAAGCTACATATACTATTTTATAAAACCATACTTATGGACCAAACATGATTCTTTTCATTGTAAAAAACCATTTAGTTTACTCAGAATACAAGATTATATGGCTGGGGTCTAGAACGTCTCAGTGTGGCAGCTATGATTGGCACCAGAAGTGTGGCAGCTAAGGGTTAATGCAAAAACAAATGAAATTGCACCGGGTATTAAACAGGCAGCCCTTGACTTGAAAATTTCCCTCATTGATCCTCAGCATAAATACGCGCACATTTTAACAAAGTTTCCGACGGTGACTGGCATTGATAAGTCTAAAACTCTTAAAAAAAGAGGTGTATATCACCACATTAAAACCTCGGGCCCACCGTGCGCCCAGAGGTCGCGACGACTACCCCCTGAAAAACTAAAAATTGCTAGGCGTGAGTTCGAAAAATGGTGCAAATCAGGTATCTGTAGGCCATCCAAAAGCCCATGGGCTACACCCATACATATGGTATTAAAAAAGAATGGGGAGTGGAGGATTTGCGGAGACTATCTTAAGCTAAACGAGGTAGCGGTACCGGATAGATACCCTATTCCCAACCTGCACGTCTTTCGTGGGACCGCATACCCCACAAACATATCATTACTTAACTTTTTTATTTGTAATTACGTTATCTTTAATTAATTTTTTTATCTTTAATTAAATTTTCTTTAATTGTCTTATTATTTTCATTTTTATTTTGTACTTTTTATTATTAGAAAAGATAACACAGGTCGACAAATTTTAAAGCCAGAGACCAGACCTAACATTTCCGAAGGATTTTGATGCGCTGAATCCGAATCCGAGCTCAAAATTGCTCCTGTACGTCAGGTTTTCAAGATATCCTAACCTAAAAGTGCAAAAAACGCGTTTTTTAGCTGTTTTTGAGGTTATGTAACCGAACACGAAAAATGTCTACCACAAAAGCTAATATGGAATTTGAAAGTACTAATCTTCCCCTTTCAAACCTACTTGGATTTATTAGGATATCTTTATTTTTCACCAAAATATTGTAATATATATTGGATAACGGAGAAATGGCCAGACAGATTAGAGTGGACAGTTGGTTAGTATAATGTTGTTTATGAAAGTCTTGTTGACTGCCGCCATATTGGATCTTCTAGGGGTTATAACAAAAAACTGACACCGGCAATGGAAAGGGCATCCTCGAAAACCCCTGAGATAATATTTTGAAGAAAAAATATCGTACCGTGAGCAATAGAGAATGCGTTGTATAAATCTGAACACCTCAGCGTTAATGGGTTAAAACGCTAAAGTAAAAAATTTCAAATTACAATATTTTGGTAAAGAATGAAGATATCCGAAAAAATCCAAGTAGGTTTGAAAGGGGGAGATTAGTACTTTCAAATTCCATATTAGCTTTTGTGGTAGACCTTTTTCTTGTTCCGTTACATAACCTCAAAAACAGCTAAAGAACGCGTTTTTGCACTTTTAGGTTAGGATATCTTGAAAACCTGACATATAGGAGCAATTTTGAGTTCGGATTCGGATTCAGCGCATCAAAATCCTTCGGAAATGTTTGGTCTGCTTTCTGGCTTTTGACTTTTGTCAAATTTTGTCGGCCTGTGTAATTAATGGTATCTTTCAACATATATATATTATATATATATATATTTCAAAATCACACCCAACCCATGTACCGACGCATCCCAAGCTAATGTAATTATTATTATATTAACACATCTTTTTATACATTGAATGGAATTGTATCATTTTCAATTTTTTATTTTAAGCTATCAAAGTTGGTAAATCAGTGTGCGTAATTACGTAGCATACTTCTTATATTCATTTTTATAATACATATGTATCATATGTAAAATATATACATATATTGGAATTTGCCTTTTTTATAAAATTTGTAATGACATATAAATTTTAAAATTTATTTAATAAAATATCATAGCAACTTTCTTTGATTTATTTTATAATGTTATATGCATATAAAATATATATATCAAAATATGTGAATCGCGAGCGAAGCGAGCGTTCTTTGCTAGTATATATTAATGAATAAGTGTACAACAAAAACGTAATCGTTTAAGCTTTCTCCTACCGTTTAATCTTTAACATATAATAAAGTTCCGGTTCAGATTCAGTCAGTGCCCCTCCAGTTCTAATTAGTTTCAGTCCGAAAACGATAAAACTTAAAAAAGTATAAGGCCCAAAACATTATAATGCTTTACATAATGTAGGACCAATAACCCAAAAAATTAAGGCCCGAATGTAGGACCCAAAAACATACAAGGCCCAACCGTCATAAGTCCTAATTTGTGATAGTCAATATACAGGGGGCGAAATCCAACTTTGAATATATATATTACATATGGCTTATACATTATACTTCGTTCAGTTGTGATCATGATTTCTAGCGTTACTCGAATTTAAATTTCCATTATATACTGGAAATATATTTTCAGCAGTTATGTAGGCCCTCAATATATTTTTGTTCGTTCTTGATTGAATGTTTATTCATATATATATTTTGTAATTTCATCTTTTTTAATTTTCTTTTAGAAAATGTCGGAAAGGACAATGTCCTTGTTTGATCCGATGATTTATTGGAATTATGTCTGTGTATTCCAAAGGAGATTTATTATGTGGTGTACATGTTCTGTTCTTCGAGATTACTTTAAAGAAACTTTTAATCCTTGGTATTTCTGTACGGATCTCTAAAATTAATACTGATAAATTTTCTCTCGTAACACACTTATATTAATATATGAAAAATTAAACTACTATACATTCTTTGTTTTTTAAATTTAACCCTTAAACCTTAAATATAAAATATAAAGATTAATCTTCTATGTTATTATTTTTATTTGTATTTTCTTCCGTTTCTAATATATTTGGAGGTATTATTATTGCTTTTGGCTCGTGAGCTCTTTTTAATCTATCCATATGAACAACGTTCGCACCGCGCTTTAATTCTGCATTATGCAATATGAAATCTATTCTTAGTATTTCATAGGAGCCTTCGTATTCGTCGTTGAATTTTCCGTGCCTAGCACCGTTTTGCATATAGACCATTTCTCCTTCTCGAAAATGTCTAGTATTCATGCCTTTATCATAGTAATATTTTTATTTATATTTTGATTGATGGAGATTCATAACTGCTAAAGTTTGTAAATGCCCGAGGTTTTGTGTCAAGTCAGCTAAATATTCATCGTACGTCAAAAGTCTTTCGCCCGACGGACAATTCGATGGCGTACGCGCTCAATAACCGAATACCAGCTCGTGTGGGGTGTAACCTGTTCCCTCGTGTTTAAATGTATTGTAACACTCAGATGTGTTAACAAATTAATTAAAAGAAATATGAGTATTTAGATATAAGATAATAACGTTGTATATACAGAGGTAGAATAATAATTAAAATCATTGATAGCAGAATAATGCTAATTAAAAATATCTATATCAGAGCAAAGTAAATAATATATTATTCATATTGAAAATTGCGATAACAAGAATGCAGTTAAGGCATTATAGAAATAGAAATTATATTCGTTATGATAAGTATAGTAGAATAAATTAATTGATTTAAAAATAAAGTTAATACTTTTCATAGAATAATAAGTAAAATCAGTTAATATAATTATGGAAATAAGATCAGAAAATATTAAAAACCACTTCGAAGCGATTATTGGTAGTAGCGAAATAAATAAGAATTTAATTGAAAATATAATAAGAGCGAGGGAAAAGAAGCGCGACGATCAAACACACGTACGCACGCACCCCAATAAGAGCGAAAATTTCGGCTAATCAAGCGCACACAACCAAGCGCGAGGACACACCGATGATCTATCAAGGAGAGAAGGAAGCCGAAATCAAGAACGCGAAGACTATATAAACACGGTCGAAACACGAGTAGGTACGCATTCTTGTACCAGCTCCTCTAACCGAATAAGCTCCGCTCATACTTAACATTACCTCTTCTTATTTGATTTCCTATCACCTCAAGGCTCTGTCAACAAGTTGCTCGCTTAATGAAAGCGGCAACGAACTCGAACAGAGTATAAAAATCAAGCATGCATTTTCCTCACGGCTGGCCGGGAGAACACTGCGTTCTCCGGCGAACCCGCTGTACTCGTAATAGTACTGTGTCCTAGTAAATCCAGAAAGCATTGCGCTTCTCGACAAACCTAGGATTCAGAGGTATTTCATATACCTCCTTCACGATCCATTACGCGATTGTGGAGGGACTTATTAAATATAAGTTAACAATAAGTATACAGTCTCTCTCTGCAAGTTGAGAAAGCATTGCGCTTTCTCAACAAACCAGATACCCATAACTGGGTTTTTCACGGATAAAGTGGAAAAGTACTACTTTTTCCACTGAACTTCGTGACAAGAGAGCAAACGAATTTCTGTCTACTGTCCATTACACGACAGTAGATAAAAGAGTAGTCAAAAAATTATAATTATTAGTTGTAAGTAATCTATCGAGTTTCTCGTAAGGTAATGAAGCATTGCACTTCTTTAACGAACCTGCTTTACGGATTATAAGCCCTCCAGTTAGGTGGATTGTCATTGCGACGTCCATCGAACCTGGCAGAGTCAGAGCCTAAGATCTTTTATACTATTCATTACGCAATAGTATATTAACCCTTTGAGGGGCGGGAGGCCATTTAGGGGCACCCTAAATTTTTTTAGTTTTTCGCTTGTAGGTTGAATATTTTCAACTCAGGATCACTCTATTCTTTTCTAATGGAGTCCTGGATGATTGTGGAATGAGTTCCTAGACTCAAAAAATTGATTATCACTTTATTTAATTAGTTATTAACAATCGACAATAAAAAAAGAAGACTTTTCAAATTAAATTGGGCTGTGAACTCATTTTATCAGGAAATTGACTGATATTTAGTACACGGGGGTTTTCGAGGTTGCTGAATACGAATCCGATCTCAGATTTTAAAAATTCAAAATGGCGGATCCAATATGGCGGACAAAATTTTAAAAAATATGGCAGATCAATACAAAACTTTGCATACAGGGGTTTTGAGGGTCACTGATCACAAATATGCAATCAAAGTTTCTAAATTCAAAATAGCGGATCCAGTAGGACTTTTCTTTGCATATAAAATATTTCCAAAATCAACGGTTTCAGGTAAAATGATTTACTTATGGATTGGAGGATCTGATAAGGAACTAAGCCAAGGTCTTAAAAAATAAAAAATAGCGGATTTTTTACATTCACTTTCGATCGGATATCAAATCTCATTGCCTTAAAACTGTATCTCACGTATAAACTGAGTCCAGACACGAATGCAAGGAATTTCAATAACAGACTCTATAGAAATTCCAGCATGTAATGGTTGAACGTTACGGTATTATAAGAATGAATAGCGGGCGGAAACCACTCATCCCAATATTGACGATCTTCTATCACATTTTTTAAATACTTTTTTAATGTACTATGCTTTTTTCTATGCTATAAGAGAAAGTTATTCTTCATGCGTATACATAAGAAGTAATATGGCCTAATTACAAGTTAATTTAATTACTTTATTGATTCGAAAGAGTGCAATAATAGCTAATTTATCTTCTATCTTGTAGAGGAGGTCAAAGCGAAGAGATGAAGCTATAATAAGCCCATTTCAAAGTGTGCAAAATTACTGTTTTTCCCGAAAAACTAAGAAAATTGTGTATTTCGCGTTAAGATTCCATAGCTAGGGTACTGATTCTGCAGCTGAACTAACAGTTAATATCAATACAGGAAGTCCAGACGAAGAGATCAAGCTATAATAAGCCTATTTAAGAGTGTGTAAAATGACTCAGATAATGTTTACGTATTACGTTTTTTATCAATGAATTAGTACGGAATTAAGAGATTAAATTTCAATTGCTTATCAATAATTAAAAAGATTTAATAAGGCATCTCATTAATATAAAATAAAAAAGAATTGATATTCATTTATGAACTAGTCGCAAAAAAAATCAGATTTATTTATGAATGAGAATTTCGAACTGTTCCTGTGACTAAACACGGATTTCGGTGTATTTATGATTTACTACTCATTTAAAAACGTACATTTTTATTTAGATGGGATACCAATGTTTTATACTACTATAAGCATCATTTTCGAGAAGTCCTGAAAGGTATTTCAAAATAGAGAATTTATTATAAGCTTTCAACAATCAAGTGCTCGCGTCAGACTGCCGTGCCTTTTATTTTTCGCTGAACCTACGACTAGCGAATGACGGTGTGGAGAGAGAGACCGAGAGACGGCGCAGCGACGGCCGGCGGTGGAGAGGCACTCGGCGGGCCACCCCACTCTACTCTCCTCGCGCTCCGCTTGCTGCTGTAGTTTTACGCTGATTGGCCTGATCGACTGATTTTCAATCGATGATTACTTAGTAACTACTGATCGGATCGAAAAGTATATTAGTGATTTTTTACTTAGAATTTTCCGCTCTATCCGAATCCATACAGTGTGATATTCTATTTGTTAACACCCTGTATAATCATATGTATTTTTATTATAGAGTAAAGACTGTGTATTCTAACCACAGTCCTCTAAAAATATTATATAATCATATTCATTTTAATTATAGAGTAAAGACTGTGTATTGTAAGCACAGTCCTCTAAAAATATTTATATACAATCTTCATTTTTATTATAGAGTAAAGACTGTGTATTTTAAACACAGTCCTCTAAAATATAAATATTCATTATTAATCTTCTTAAAGAGTAAAGACCGTGTGTTGTAAGCAAGGTCCTCAACAGTAAAACTAATTGTAGTAGGTACTAACCAATTTCATTTCAGAGATTAGGGAAAGGGCAAAATTTGAAAAGGGGGAGTTTAATTGGAGAATTGATTAGTGTTAGTTTATTTGATAAGAAGTCCGGATCGGTTTTTGCGTACATAGCTTCTCAACCAGAAAAATCCCGAGTTATAGCGTTTACTCAACGAATGCGGCTAATCCTTTAGTTAGGATTGGTGCGGCATACAGTATACACCTAGTGAATGTTTTAGGACGTCACACAGCTCTTCCTTGTGCATCTTTTTCCTCATCGTCTACTACGAATCTAGCGTTCATCAAATCTGCTCCAATTCCTAATCTATTTTTCAATTGACTAAAGGATGACGCCAAGTTTTCTATAATGAGCGATTGTGGTGATGAATCCTGATTTTTCGTAATGTCTGTCTATTTTCGTACGTCTGAGGGTCTTAAAGGGCTGAGGCAAAATTGAGGTACCGGACGTGTTAAACTTTGTCTTTGGTTTTTCTATAGCAGTTATACTCGAAGTTTCGTTATTTATAGACGCTTTTCTGCTAATGTCTGCAATTGGCGTGCCTGTGGCTTGTGGGCCTGATCGCTGACAAAACATGTCGAAACTCGAGTCTAATGATGACGAAGTATCTTTTAATTTTAAAGAATCCGAAATATTTTTTAATTTTTCCACTTCAGTAATTCTTTTTTTATATTACCTGCGTGGTTTATTTAGCTTTGGATCTTGTTTTAATAGTCGTACTTTTTTGTCAATTTTTGAGTCATCTGCAGAATTTTCTGGACTCTCTGGTTTACGCAGAATGACGTTTGTGGTTGTGGGCGCTCGGGATTTTCTTCTCCTTCTTGCAGTGTCGAATTTCGAGATAATGCATCTGCATTAGAATTTTTCTCGCCTGGTCTATATACGATGTCGAAGAAAAATCCTTCCAATTTTGATTTTAGTCGGGTCCGTCTTAGTTCGGGACCTTTCGTGTCATGCAACCATTTTAAAGGTTGATGATCTGTCACTACGGTGAATTTTCTTAATCACGCGGCGACATCTAGGCGGAATCACAAAAGATTCTGTTGTATTAGAAAGAATTTTTGTTCCATTACTAAAATCCAGATACTCATTTGTAAGGCTTATATCTCCTCCATTTTCCAAAAGAGTTTGCCATCCTAAGAGGCCATCGGTATCGATCGGAAAATCATCGGGAACAAGATGAAGATTGCATTTTATCCCTTCTATAAACGTCGATATCTTAGCTATTGTATGCGCTGTTCCTGACGTTACTCCATTTATTTTACAAATTACTTTATTATCTATTTTAACATTACTTTTAATATTTTTTTATTTTTATGAGACTCTTATCAGCCCCGGAATCAGCGTAACAGATCAAAAGATCTGTACGTTTAGTAGACACTATGGGTGGCAATTTACCGCATCTAGCTATTCTTATCGTGACATCTTTCACGAGTGATTCAATTACCTTGAACTTATTTATATATACTCGTTCTATGGGCTCGACTGTCTCTGCGAGTGTCGAGCCCCTTGGGAGTTTAAAGCTCCTCCATAATTGTTTTGTGCTACATTTATATACCTATATTCTTTTGATGACGAGCGCTTAGATGCGTAACCTCGGCATTGCCTGGCTGCCCGTACTGTCGTTGCGCTTGACCTATATTCGGTCTTGCTGCAGCTGCACTTTTCTTAAATGCTTGAAACAATTCTAGAGTATATTGCTCGTTCTTCATTCCATCTAAAAGATGAAAACATTTTTAAAACTCATGTCCATTTCTCTTACAAACAGTGCAGACTATATCCTTTACTTTCTTATGGCAATTGTCTTCTGAATGCCCGTCTGCCTTTCAGTACGCGCAAGATTTTATTGCTGGTGCAGCCCTTACTGTAACATTTGCGTCTTGCATTTCTGACTCCCTATTGTATTCATATTTAGGCGATGCGCAACAATCTTCCTAATCTTGTGAATGATATGGGCTTTGATTAGATTGTAATTGAGTTACTCATTCATGAAACAATTCTTGGGCGAGCGCATCATGCGATAATTCGGTGTCGATGCTTGGTACGCCATGTGTTTTGGACGTTGTGATTGTGACAGGGGAGTTGCCTTTGCGATTAGATCCAATAGTCTCTCGTGATGCACGCGATTTTCCGGCGGGTCATGTAATCCTCCCAGAAAGAACTGAAATGATTCGCTATTGGCCGTTGCGCTATGATTATCGTAGTCTACTCTGCTGATATTAGGCATGCTTTCTATAGCGAGTAAGTAGCGATGCAAAAGTTTTTGTGTACTATGCCATAATCGCTTACCGATTGTCCGGGTATCTGATTAAGATTATAGATTTTTTGTCTTATTTCCTCGGGCCTGGCGACGTATCCGAATTTCTGTTTAAAATCTCGTAAGAGGTTGTCTACAGAACTAAGATCTAACGCTCTAATGGCGTATGCTTCATGAGCTTTTCTTTTTAGTTTTCGTGCTATGCAATGAATGATCAAGGTTTCCTACACGCCTCTAAATTCCTTAAAAAAGTTCCAGCATATCGTCACGAACTCGGCTAAATCGTCGGGACCACCGCTATATTCCGGAATAAAATTTTCAGCTTTATTGAAGGTTAATGCATTTTCTGAGGAGGCTTGATAATGTGCAGGTATCATAGTAGGTTGTCTATCGAGACTAGATGTGTTAAAAAAATACGGGAACTAGAGGCCCTTGTTGAAAGGCCTCGCTATAACTTGGTCGAACGGTACCTAAGTTTTGCATACTTTGAAGCGAGTCCAGTCTGTCTAAATCTACTTGTCCTGTTTTGAGTCGTATTCGGCGGAGCTACCAACATCCAAAGGTATCTTGGTGGCGGCTCTGGAACTGCGTCTATTTCAGGTCGAATGGCTATGATGTGTGGTCTGCCTGATTCTATCTTTACCTCCGCTATCGGAGATTCAGCCCTAAACGTCATATGTGTCGGTTCCGTGAGTCTACCGTCCGTCACATCATATGAGCTAGAGAAATGTGCATTCTCTGGCCTTCTATTTTTATTGCTTGCCATTTCTTTCTTCGATTTACGCAAAAAACGCAAAAGATACTGCGTTTCGAAATAGTTTTGAAAGAAATTGTTATCGCACGCTAATGTTATATGCAATAATTATGTAATTATTTAATATATTTAATATAATTATGTAATTATTTAAATAATTATGTAATTAAAATAATAATGGAATATGTAATATGTAATAATGCAATAAAATATTTTGATGATTTCAATAATTATTTAACAATTAAATTTATTAATGTTATTAAATATTGAATAATCCAATAATTCCAGCAAAATTCTCGTTATATATTTAAAGCTATAGTTTCTGTGCGAGTTTGAAATTGCTGATTCATTCTTTAGATTTAAAATTTTTTTTATAGATCTAAATCTCTAAAATTTAACATCAATTGATTATTTTGACGGACTCGAGCGTTCATGATAATTTTGCGCGAGTATAATTTTTTTATTTATTTATTTATTTTTATTTATTTAAACCAGAAAATAAGTTTACAATGATAAACCCTACCGAGGTAAATTTTTACCGGTGCGTAGGTCCGGTATACAAAAAATACATAGAACTTAATTACTAAACTAATACTATTTCTTTATTATAAGCAGTAATGTGTTAATCGTTACTCTTGTGATTAGGTATTTATTCAATGCTTGAGTGTGT
>UELU01140771.1:0-16690 GCA_900490025.1 Megastigmus dorsalis | reverse complement strand
AATTATAATTAATCAGCAAATATATTATTTCAAAATAGCCGAGTCCTTAGCCAGTTTGCGTTTCAAAGCTGTGACGAAATAGACAGAGTTATTTGTCTGCTAGGCGGGTAAGCTCGCTTAAGAGGATGTCGGAGCATCGCCTCTCCTCAATACTTCCAATAGTCCAATAAACCTCATATTGCACAGAATAATTAATTATAGTTAGCAAGCACTAGGGTACCTAACTCTTAATATTTCTTAAAATTATAAATAAAAAAAGTTACACGCAGCAATAGGCATATCCATAATTTTAAGGTTAAGTTTCAATGAATAAACACCTCTTACTAGTTCCAAGTTTTTGTAAAAACGATAAACCATAACCACACGAAATCACACAAAACGATTTATTATATTAAGAACTAGAGCAAGTAACTCAGAATTCATTTTTATCATTAATAGAAAAAGATATAATCGAATAAAGAAATACGTTTATTGCTCCGACATCCCCTTAATAACTCGCGTATATGATCGGTAATGGCTAGTGGCTAGTCATCAACTCGGCTAAATTTCTACCAGGGTATTGAAAATATATAAATATATACATATACCTTATGACACACTTAGCACGCATCACTTTTGACTTAAGTTTATTCGGAACTCCATAGAAAAATAAAAGTGCAGCAGGTCTTATTCGACGTTAAGTTGCGATAAGAATTCAATGGTATAGCCAGAATTAATGTAAAATTTTTGGTTAAAAGATAAAAACTTTATTTTCCGAAATAAATGTTTTTTTCGAATATTTCTGCCGTATTATTGTAGACGGGATAAAAATAAGTCGAAATAGTCGTTTTTGGTTAGCGATAATGTTTTTATCCTTTCGTAATAAATATTAGAAATAGTCGTTGCCGAAATTACGGGTCTAAAATGACCGTTCCAGTTCGGTTCATCGTCGTCACGTTACCGTGCAGCGAGCAGAGTGCGGCAACCCTGCTGAAAATGACTGATTAAAATCGATAAAGAAAATTATAATCCGACTTAATACGCAATTGTGTTCCGAAATTCTACCATTAGATCGCATTAAACTACATTCCGATTTAAAACGATTAATGTTAAGCATTAGAAAAATAATAAAAGCTATTAAATCACATTGTTTTTTATACGTTTTAATATGGTTTAAATAAAATTGTATTAAGTAATCTTTAATCGGTTTTAATCGATTTAAAAAATTTTATAGTATTAATCGACTTAATTGTATTGTTTTAATCGGTTTTATATTTAAATTATATATTTATTATAAATTTTATATTAATTTTCGCGCGCTTCACAATTTTTCGCAATTAAATTAAACACTTAAAAAAATCTTTTCTTACACTGGGATTCGAACCGGCGATCTTTGGGATACGACGCATAAACCCTAACCACTACGCTACGAAACGCTATAGCAACCCAAAATTTTGATTTTGCTTATAAAGACAAATATAAGTCTGGAACCACATGCACGCGGTACAACCTTACGCGGAATCTATTCGAGTTCAGCGCGAAAAAGAGATTATTTCGTAAACATTATTTTAAACACATTACCATTGTATATATACTGTAACAGGGTATTTCGGGGAATAACCCAGCAGCCAGTTACTTACCCCGGGCCGTACCGAGTACGTCCGACGGCAACTCCAACCACGAGTTGCCGCGGCTTGCTACAACGTGAGAGCTCCACTCGACACTAACGGGTTGCCCTGCTGCACGCACCCGCGAAAATCCTCCGTAGGAAAAACACTTTCCTTCGCTCGCCGAAAACTCAAAATGCGTCCGTTGCTCTCAGTAGCTGCGGTCTCTCTCTCGAGCTTTTTCGGGGCTGGCGTGATCCTGCCGATTGCGCCATATCTCTCTCGCTCGCTCTCGTAGTTAGGTACGGGAGCCCCACCGGCAGGTGCTTCCCTCCCTCGCGCGCGGCAGATATGCTAATTAACCGCGCTCGTCCCGTCGATGCTCGCGAAGACGCGAATTATATTAACCCCGAAATACGCGTCACAATACATATATGTGGTATTATTTGTTTGAGAAAAAGAAAGCATTCTTTTTGAATACTTCTTTTAAATGTAAATTACGGAAAAGAATGCTTTTTTAATACTTCTTTATTACTATACAAGCAATTTAAATGCAGTAAAAAGTAAAATTATTTTCGTAGAAATTATTCTGAAAATGAATACTTTTCTAAAAATATTTAAATTTTGTAAGAGTTGTTTTCTGAGGACATGTAGCATTATTTTTGAATACTATAAAAGTAATTCTTATTGTTGATTGATTTGAGTATTGGGATGGCATGCAGTATGAGCTGGGTGTAATGGAAAGTTGACACTGGATTGTAGTTAAAGATTATAAATTTTATTAACTTAATTTTACACGGTCGACTCGAGTTCGAACCATCACTCGAGGCGGTCGAGCAGAGCATGCCGTAGAGCGCGTTTTTTCTCGCTTCCGGCGAACAAGTACTTGAATTAGCCACTAAGGCGTTATCTTCGCTTAGCGATGACTCGATATAATTCAAACTCATAACTTAATATAATTCATCATTTCACTCAATCCCAAACATTCTGCCCACTTTCTCTACGTAGTAGAGTACAGCCTACGCTACCGTCGATACTTCTTGACTTTCTTCGCCACATTGCAATTTCACCAACTTCACAATTGGACGTTTCAGCAGTGACGTGGAGGTCTTCAGTGAGACAACTCTGACGTGATCGTCAGCACCTGGGTGGACCTCTATCACTCTAGCTAAGGGCCATCTCGCGGCTGGTGTCGTCTCCCCCTTGATAAGCACCAGGTCTCCCACCTTTATTTCCATTTTTTCAGTTCCCCATTTGCCCCGCTTCTGTAGTATTTGCAGGTACTCATGCGCCCAGCGATTCAAAAATGTTGCTGCATTTGTTGAATGAGCATCCAGCGTTTCCCAATAGGGATCTTACACTCCGTGAGATTTGGTTCTGGAACAATAAATGAATCTGATTGTATTACAAAGTGTGCAGGGGTAATTGGGCAAACGTCAGTGGGGTCATCCGACAAAGGTATGAGTGGGCGTGAATTAAGCACGGCTTTGTCTTGGCACATCAGTGTAGATAATTCCTCAAAAGTTAGTTTGTGATTACCGATCACCCTTTTTATGTGAAACTTTACTGATTTAACAGCAGCCTCCCAGAGGCCCCCAAAATGAGGCGCTCCGGGAGGGTTGAAATGCCACTGCGTACCTAGATTCGAGGCGGAGCATGCTACTGCATTTTCAAATTTCGAGTGCCTCTTGAATAAGGCCTTCAACTCACTATCAGCGCCAACAAAGGTTGTACCCTGATCACTGTACAGATCTGAGCAATGCCCTCTTCTTGCGGTAAACCTGCGAAAAGCGGCAATAAATGCTTCCGAAGAGTAGTGTGACACTACTTCCAAGTGCACCGCCTTGGTGCTAAAGCAAACGAATATGGCTAAGTAGCCTTTCAATGCGGCTCGCCCTCGCCCTGGTGCAGCACGAACAAGAACGGGCCCTGCATAGTCCACTCCACTTCGGGAGAATGGTCTCGATGGACACACACAAGAAGCTGGTAGTTGTCCCATTTTCTGGTAGACAGTTGAACTTTGATAACGGATGCACACAACGCACTGCCGAATCAGTGCCTTTACAGCCGCTCGGCCCTTCACGACCTAATATTCTTGACGTACAGTAGCGAGGGTGAGTTGGGTGCCCCCGTGTAAGGTACGAGCGTGGCAGTTCCTGATGACGAGCTCTGTGAAGTAGTGACTGGCCGGGAGTGTTGCAGGATGCTTTACTTCAAAATTCAAAAGAGAATGTCTCAGTCCTCCACTGACGCGCAAAATGCCATCTACCACGATGGGCCTGAGATTATACAAAGCATGCGACTTAGGTAGAGATCTGCCAGTGGTAATTATCCTTAATTCTTCAGCGTAGTAAATTTGTTGCACATGAAAGATCCAAGAGTATTTCGCTCGTTCTCTTTCTTTCTTGGATAGTTGATGCTCGTATTCGGACACTTGCGCTCATTTCTGGCATTGCATCAGCCCTGTTGATTTCTTCACCTTAAAAATTCGTGCGCCAACACGGGACAAAAACCTTAGCACGTAGGCTGTGACATTAATCAACCGTACGAACGCTGAGACTCTCATCAACAATTCTTCCAAGTAGTATGCAGGTTTTACAGTTGCAGCGTTGCACGCTGCACTGTGCATGGCGGGCTCCTCAACTTTAGGGGCCGTTTGCTCAATTCTTGCGTCAGGGTTGATCAGATCTGTGGTAGTTTTTGATGCGGACCACTCGCTGCGTGGCAATGATAGCCAGTGTGGTCCATTCCACCAGATCGCTTGACTGGCTAACTCGTCTGCGAAAATCCCTCTGCTAGCTACACCCGCTGGATTATCTTTCGATCATACATGCTGCCATTGAGCGGCCGGCAGCATTGTCATTATTCCGGAGCACCTATTAGCGATAAAAGTTGGCCAGCGGGAGGGGTGATCCTTGAGCCAGTGTAAGACGTCCATGGAATCTGTCCAAAGGCTTACAGTTAAGCCTTTTATGTGAAGGGTCTTCTCAGTTTGACTGACCAGCTGCGCCAGCAAGTAAGCGGCGCACAACTCCAATCTCGGGATTGTGATTGTCTTGGTAGGCGCAACGCGAGTTTTGCCTTGGAGCAGCTTGACTGTAATCTCCTTTCGTGTTACTCTCCTTAGGTAAATTACGGCGCTATATGCGAGCTTAGATGCGTCGCCGAATCCATGAAGTTCCTATTCAGCAGGCTCCGTTACATAACCAATCCATCTGGGTATTTTTACTTCGGATATGCAGCTGAATGCAGTGTACCATCTCATCCAAATTTGTAACTCGGCCGCTTCTAGTACTTGATCCCAATCGCAGCCAAGAATCCACAGTCTTTGCATGAAGATTTTGCGGTGATAGTTACAGGTGCAAGCCACCCCGGAGGGTCGTACAGGCTTGCGATCTTAGAAAAAATCGCCCTCTTGGTCCATTTTTCACAATCTTTTATTTCTGTGATCTTAAATTTAAACACATCTTCGTCAGGGTACCAGAGCATCCCTAAAATGGGGAATGCCGAGCTCTTTCTCATGGTGGAGTCACCTCTTTCTGACTCATTAGTCTTATTTGCGACAGCGAGCAGGTCATCCGGGAGCCAATCCAGCAGGCCATCGTCATTGGCTACCCACTTACGCAGATTTAGACCGCCCACTTTGCACAACTCTATCAGATCCTCTTGCTTCTGCCTTGCCGACTGCAGGCAGTGCCCGCCCGACACTACGTCGTCCATGTATGTCTCTTTCTCCAGTGCCTCAGCACCCATCGGAAAGGTTAGCTTCTCATCTTGGGCGAGCTGAACTCGTACTCTATTGGCGTGAAAGCCGCTACTCGCGAGTCCATAGGTCACCGTATTCAAATGCTTTACGGAGATGGGATGCTCCGCCGATTCTCGCCAAACAATAGATTGAAGTGGTCGATCAGCCTCGTGCATCCATATCATCCTGAACATTTTCTCCATATCCGTAGAGAAAGCGTATCTGTACTTCATCCAGTTCAGTATGGTGGCAGGCAGGTAAAGTAGCAAATTAGCACCTACGAATAAACAATCATTAATAGAATACCCAGTATCTATCTTCAGCGATCCATTGAATACAGTGCGTAATTTGGTGGTCGTACTGCTCTCTTTTAGTACACCGTGGTGTGGCAAAAAGAAATGTTTTGGCCTATAAAAAAGCGTGATAAGCTTTATGAAGTTCATTGTTTCTACTCAACTTATTTTTTAATCTTAATAGTACTTGAGTCGCGGGCTTAAGCGAATTTCTCAGATCTAGGTAGTTAATGCCATATTTTAACGGTAATCTTACAGTATATTTCCCCGTCGGATCCTCTAGCGTAAGTTACCTTGAAGTGGTCCTCACAGCGCTGCTCATCAGGGGTCAGCGTGGATGACATAGGCATTACCTCCTTTTGACGCCAGAATCTCATCAGCAGTTCTCCGACGTTTCCTTCGGCTGTACTGTGTACTACACAGTACGACGGGATGTGATGACATTTGTTTTAATTGCTCAGTGGGCCCGAATATAATCCATCCATCGAGATATGTAATTGATACTTATAAAAGTGTTTTGCACGTAATAAGAATTATGTATTACGAGACTACTAAACATTATCAACCGATACTTAACTTAGTGGGTGCAGCTGGTAGTAAAGGATATTGCATACCGTGCAACAAAAGTTATACGAACGTCGAGAGCCACAGATGTTCCAACAGATGTGACAAATGTCTCCAACCTCCACAGTGCGATAAATCTAATTATTTGAATAAACGTGAAAATTATAATCGGAATTTTTTTGGCAATGAATGCTATGAAAATCATTTAAGAAAAAAAAATCAGTTAAAAAGCCGTTATCTGTATGCAACGAGATTAAAATTTGTTCAATTTGTTGCAAAACCGTGCGAATTAATAATCGTGGAGCTCATATCTGCGGTGTCATTTTGTAATATTTGCAACGAGCGGCCACCAGTGGGTCATTTTTGGGAACACAGGGAATACTGTTAACCGATCAAAAATGGTACAAAGAAACAAAATGTATTATTTTTATTTTACGATTTCGAGACGCAGCAAACCGTACCTGTACTTGGTGATGAGGAGAAAAAAATACACGTTCCAAATTTATGTGTAGTGCAGCAAGTGTGCACTCTATGTCTCGACGATGTAGATATTTCCAACAGATGTGAACACTGTGGTATTAGAGAATACGTGTTTAATATCGACCCGGTAAAAGAATTGATTGATTTAGCTCTAGCTAAACGTAAAAATTTCAAGAAGTACTGCACATAATTCTCAAGAATTCGACAGCCAATTTATTTTTAAATATTTGATCGAGAAACAGAGTGAACGCGAAAAACCGCAGGTAATCTTAAACGGTTCAAAACTTATTTTGTTGGAATATTTAAATATAAAGTTTATCGATAGCCTTTATTACTTTCCCATGCCTTCAAGACTTTCAGAAATCGTGAAAGGTACTTCCCCTCATTCCTTCAATACTCCAGAAAATCAATTTCGCATCGGACCATTACCACCAATAAATATGTTCGCTCATGACTCTATAATTGCCAAAGATCGAGAAATTTTTTTAGAATGGTACAAAGAATAAGTAAATAACGAATATGTGTTCGATTTCCAGAATGAGATCATTAAATATTGTAAGCAGGATGTCAAAATACTGCGATTAGCCTGTTTAGCTTTTCGAGCGACATTTATGCAATTCGCAGTTGATCCTTTCGACGATTGTACGACAATAGCTTCCATGTGTACGCGTGTTTCGAAAAAAATTTTTAAAGAAAATTCAGATCGGCATCGTACACGTTGGTGGCTATAGAAGAGCCGATAACCAATCCATCAAAGCGATCCATTGGTTGTACTGGATGGAGCAAAGAGGATTAAATAGCAGAACCTAACACAGTGGGCATGGTCGCAAGAGAAGATTACCCGAAAATATTCTTGGAGACGGGTTCTGTTCTGCCGAGGAAAACGAAAATCATAGTGGAATCGTTCTTCAATTACACGGTTGCTATTGGCATGACTGCCCTCGCTGCTACAGAGTGAATCTAGACGATGACACGATGGACGATAAGTACGAGAAAACTTGTGCCACTTCCGAAAAAATTATTGCAAACAATTATCAGCTGATCGATATGTGGGAGTGTACGTACGATCAAGAATTGGCACGCAACGAGGAGATGAGGTATTTAGTTAAAAATAATATTGACCTCGTGTACATAAAACCCTTGGATCCCCGCGAAGCATTTTTTGGAGGTCGCACAGGGAATACTGTTAAAGCGTACGAATGCAGCGTTGATGAAAAAATAAAATACGTGGATGTGTGTTCACTATATCGTTACATTTGTAAGCGTGGAAAGTACCCAATTGGTCATCCGCAACTGTAAATTGGTGCACAGGAATGTGAAAAAATCGTGGGTAGGTCCAACAACGTGTTTAATGTTTTTGATCTCATCATGTGCAAAGTGCTGCCGCCGAGAAATTTATATCATCCAGTTCTGCCTGTTAGAATTCATGGCAAATTGTTTTTTTCGCTGTGCCATTTATGTTGCGAAGAAATGCTGCAAGATGATTGTCCTCACGAAAATGCACAAGACCGGATTCTGCGAGGAACATGGGTGTTCGAAGAAATTAAAGAAGCTGTGGAGTTAGGCTATACTGTATACTGTTGTAAACGTGCATGAAATATGGCAGTACGAGATGACACAATATAGTACAGAAACTCGCAGTGGTGTTAATGGAGTTACTTACCAGTGCAGAAATCGAGGTGACGGGTCTTTGCCTGTCAACGACTAGACTCTCTATGTCGGATAGCGGTACACTAACGCCTCAGACAGGCCATTATCGACCACCAGTGTTGTTGTTGCTGCTTTCACGACCGCCCAAGCACGGCTAAAACTTCTCGAATATTTAACCGAATTAGGTAGACGCGTTCTATATTACGACACGGATTCACTCATTTATGTCAGCAATAGCATTCAACGCGAGTTACCGATTGTTGCAATGCTGGGTATCGGGTGGTCCAAATTTTTACGATTACAAGTATAGAAAGCCTGAAGGTCGCGAGGAATATGTGTGCAAGGTAATAGGAATCAGACTAAATTATTCAAACAGCCAAAAAGTGAATTTTGAGAGTATTTGTGAAATGATAAAAGACGATTCAAGCGGCCAAGATAAGACACGCTGTGAGCGCGAGCGAAATCATGCGTACAGCGGAACCAGCGTTGCCTAGCAACGTTTGGTGACGTCACACCGCTACCGATCGCCGCCGATTTGAGAGCCTTTATAACGCGGCGTAAGCTCTCAAATCGACAGTATTCGTCTGGTGCTTCAGGCGTGTAAGGAGCTCCTTCACGCTTGAAACTCCTAAGAGTCTGACCAAGCCGACTATCTGGTGCCCCAGTAGCCGAGTTGGAAAGACCCGGATGGAATACCCTTACGACCAGGGTTAGGCTGTTACACAGGTGCTCCTGGTGACGGCATAACCATCGGGCCCCCATCGTTCTGTCTAGTTCTAAGGTGCCCCTTGAACTAGACAGAACATGGGATAGATTGAGCCACCCCGCTATACGTTTCTCCTTTGGTCACTGCACTGGCGCTCCAGGCAGCGATTAAAGGCTAACGTGGCAACCTCTTCTCCTCCACCTCTGGTGCCCCAGGGTGAAAGGGAAGAGAGTCGACCAACGACACGTGAGGCGCTCCTCCGTGTACGCTAGCGCTTTACGACCGATAACCTCCGTTTTGACCTACATTTAGGAAAAATATACGCGTTTTTGTGAAATGTCGGTAACTGAGGTGCCCCTCGTTACCGACACTAGTAAGAAATCGTCGTAGAGACATCGCGTCTGGACTGGTACCTTAGTTAGGACCACCAGAATCCGAATCCGTAGGGTGTCAGTAATTGGGTCACCGTGCCCCAATTACTGGATTCGCCCATATTCGTGTATAGAAGCCTCGTCCGAGTACACATGACTTATTCGCGCTAGAATAGCTCGTCGGAATCACGTACTAGCCGCATAAATGTAAAACTAAACTGAGAATCGCCAATAATTACAACTCGTCATATTTTTACTTTGTTTCAGACATCTCTAAATGTCCTCCACCACCATCTATGGAATAAATATTTTATTTTTATTACTTTTCATAAATAGTTGTACCATTTATTCACGAGTTCACCCCTTCCCTAAAAACCCTGGTATACTCGAGCATCCGGGGGAAGCTCTTAACGTTACAATATCGCAGAACGAGACAAAAACTTGTCGACCTGTCTACAGCAAGACACGTTTCGTGGGTCTGAGGGAGAGCTATCCGGACGGCTAAAAGAACGAAGCACTACTGTAACCTGATTGGTCACAGGAACGAAGTGGGAGAGAACGAGCTCGACGCATGGCGCATGCGCTGATAGAGTCGCGTCCGCGTATCAGTAGCGCTCGGTAGCGACGGCTGAACGAATCAGCTCATCCATGTACTTTTGTGCGCTTGCGCGAGCCGCTGATCAAGAACCCCCTCTCAGTAAACGTCATGAATACACGGTGGAAGCATCCGTGGACATCTATTGGCGCCGGCCCGACAGGGTGTGCCAAATCGGAATCAAATGAAAAAATTTTTAAAGTATAGCGATCGCATAACCGACACTCGTTTCGAGCGTATAATTCTCTACTATACCGAGTGGCAGCCTGGCTATAAGGAACTTGGTAAAAATGTAGAATTTCGCGAAGGTGTTCCAGAATCCGGCGAGTGGACAAACGATCCGAGACCCAAGCTGCTCATCATCAACGATCTTATGCGTGAATCCTCGTCCTCTGGCGGCGCGATTGTCAATCTCTTTACAAAAGGCAGCTATATTTACCACGCTGAATATCTTTAATCAGGGAAAAGGCCAGCGAGATATATCGCTGAACGCGTAGTATATCGTGTTATTTAGAAACTTGCGCGATCACAGTCAAATTCAACATCTTTCGCGTCAATTATGTCCGGAAGATCCGCGATTTTTGCAGGAAGCTTACTGGGACGCCACCTCTCGATCGTTTGGTTATCTCTTACTGGATCTCACGCAAGACACGCCCGATAATTGCCGCTTTCGTACGTATATTTTCCCAGACGATATAGGGTATAAGTACGTATACGTGGGTCGAAAGAAGATAAAAGAACCATGTTCCAGTTGTGTCACTGTAATGGCTCCGAAAACTTGTCAAGATCCGTTTGGACAGAAATACGCTGCAATTCTGCAGGCTTTGCATCATCTAGATAAACAGCAGTTGACGGTGTCAGTGAACGAGCTGTAACGCGGAGGAGAAAGAAACTTGCACCGGCACCACAAATTGTTCAAGCATGGCGTCGGATGAGTGGTAAGTACAAAAAAGCGAAGAAAAAAAACGTGAGTGTCGTAGAGGAGGGAGAAAAAATAGTTCTCTAGACTCTTTGATTGATTTGCTGCCGTTTAAGATGCATGTTCCCGGCTATAAATTTTGTGGAGCGGGTACCAAACTGGCAGAACGACTCGAACGTGGTGAGGTGGGGATCAATCCTCTGGATGATGCCTGTCGGGAGCACGATCTAGCGTAGTGTCAAGAAAAAGAATAATCGTCGAAAGGCTAATCGTACACTGGCCGAGCGGCTTTTTCACGTAGGGTAAGCGGGCATATTACTGTGGTTTTCTGCGATGCGTGAACTTTAATAAAGCATTTCGTACGTTTGTAAAGGAATATTGATATTTTTTTTACTTTTAGTTAATATTTAATATTATTTTTATTAATAAAAAAATCAAGAATGCCATGAACTATAATTTTTTTAAATAAAGGACAGTATTACAAAAAAAAATCACGTGTGTACATTACTGCGGATTTTAGATGGACTCTAGTCTATTACTGCGTGTCAAATACTGCGGATGCACTAATTACTGCGTATTGAATACTGCGCATGTTTCTGTTTCAAACTATTAATAATGAACTTCATAAATAAGTATTAATTATTAGGTAGTTATAAATGAAAAATAAATAAAATGTATAAATAATATATTTTCTTTATTAACTTTGTCAGTAATTAGTATTAATGAGATCATATTATTGCATACAACTAGAAAACACTTAGTTATAACTTAACACTTAATGTGTAAACATTTTTGTACCATTTATTTTTAAATTAAGAACTTAAATGAATCTTTGGTAATGTTAAAATTAATAATAATAGTTTCTTAATAAATAGCACGTTCTCAACAAAAATAATAAGCTGCTATGTAATATTTTCTTTTAATTCTGCTTCCCTTTTTTGAAGCTCTTCTGTTTGTTTTTTATTTGCAGCTGCCTCTATTGATTTCAATAAAAATTCTTTTTTTACACGCTTGTTATTTTCCATTTCTTTAATTCTCTCTTGTAGTTTTATAAACTTTTCTTTTACCTTTTCGAGTCTTTTCTGTTCTTTTAACATTTTTTCTTCTTCCTTTTTTAAACGTAGATTTTCTTTGTCAATTTTAGATTGTTCTTGTTTTTCTATCTTAATTTTTTTTCTTAATATTATTTGTTCTCTCTTCAAACGTCTTTTGTCTTCCTTACTTTGCTCTACATATTGCCATTGGGGACTAGATATTACAGAAGGCATTTTTTGAGCATTATTAGCACGCTTTTTATTTGTTGCTAATAAATCATCCTTAGGCCAGAAAAAAATATTTTTAAATGAATCTGGAATTTTAGGTGCTTTTGGATCACAAGTATTCGTGATGTTCTGTAGAGCTTGATTACTTGTAGAGGGCATTGGTGAAGCTATCAAATCTAATGCTGGTGATTCTACATCTAAAACAGGTTCACCAATATTTTTACTTGTCGAAGGTATTGGTGAAGCTGGTTTAGATGTAAAAACTATTGTTGGTGAATCTACGTTATCTAAACCAGCTTCACCAATATCTTCACTTGTCGAAGGTATTGGTGAATCTGGTTTAGATGACAAAGACATTGTTGGTAATTCTGCGATAAGCTCTATATGAGGTTCTGAACTTGAAGGAAAAACTGGTGGTAATTCTGAATTAATCCCAATACTTGTGTAATCGGATACTGTACATCTGTTACACTATATCCATTCGAATCAAATAATAGCTCAGCTAAAAGCTCTTCTTCATTATTCCCATGAATATTTTCTTCAAACAAAACCTGAAAATTTGAATAGTAAATAAAAAAGGGTACTTGTGAAAACCATCATTATTTTATTGTAAAATATTATTTATTATACGAGTCTTAAAAAAATTATAATTAGTTTATAATTGATTTTTACTAGTATTATAATTTAATAATAATTAATCTACTTAATTTATATTGACAAATTAATATTATGAAACTCGTATTAAGTATATTACTAATATGGCCACAAGAAATGTATTGTATAAATGATCATATATAATAAGTTAATTAATTATATTATTTACTTTCTCGAAAACACTTGTTGATGAAGCTGTTTCTTGAATGGAACCCATTTTATTATCAGTGTAACGACTGCCATATTACACCTATGTATTATTGATAAAAATGTTACCCTGAAATAAAAATAATAATATTTAAATATAAAGTGAATGGTACGTAATCTTTTAAAATTGAGAGTATATAAAATATAAAATTTTTACTTTTAAATAATCTAAGTTTTCATCAATTCCAGTTGTGGAATCCATCAGATAGGCTAATTGGTACCAAGTCTCAAACAGGCTTTCATCCTCTTTCCTTCCTGTCCAAGTTGAGTTTTTATTTCCTCGAAACAATTCAAGATTGTCCTTGTCCAATATGCTACCCAAAATTTTTAAAGCTTTACCATCAGCATTATTTTTGTTTTCATTTACTATCTCACTTATTGTAATTTCTAGTCTTTTAAAAACTTTCTGGTAATCTATAGCATTAGCATTTAAAGGACATAAACCACAGGTTTCGAATCCGTTTTTTAAAGTATCTTCAAGATACATACTTTCAAAAGTATTTTTTAACACTAAAGCGAATTGAAATTTCTTGATACTTAGTGTTCCAACAATTTCACAAAATTTTTTAAAAGATTTTTGCCAAGCTGACTTGAAGTTTCGAAAAAATGAGACATCCAAAGGCTGCAGAATATGCGTTACATTTGGAAATAATGCAATAAGTATAACTTTTTTTTCTTCGCAAAATTTACTTAATGCTAAAGTGATGTGCAAGGAATGACCATCAATATATAAAATAACTGGCAATTGTATATTACTCTTTACTAGCCAAGGATAAAAGATATTTGCTATATATTCATAAAAATTTCTGGCTCCAACCGTTACCTGAATATCCAAATGCAAAATCAGTAGGTGCAACTCGCAAAACCTCCTTTGGTACACTTTGACCAGAGAAAAGTACTAAAGTTGGAGCAAGAATGCCTACCGCAGTGCCAGTGACGAAAACTAATATTTTCTTTCCCTTTATTACTGACTATGTTGTACACATTCTTAGAACCTTTTGGAGCCAGCACTGCAACTGGTTTTGGATTCATTGGAACTCCAGTTTCATCTGCATTGAATATTCTACTTGAATCAATGGCTAGTAAATTTTCATTAGCAAGGTACTCGGTGACTTCATTAAACCAGGAACGGAGGTTATGTTCACTCACTTTTGCAGGTTAAGAGACACATTTTTCCGATATTCTCTGAGAAAGCGAATGATGGTGTTTCAAAAAATTCTCAAACCTTGTTCGTCTTGGCTTGTTATTCACAAATAAAGTTATCCTTGCCGACTGCAGTGAAAGATCCATTCTAAAAAACGATTTTCTTCTTCGGAACTTAATACAGTAGCAGATCCTGTTTTTTGTCTGCATATTTGTTTATTTTTCTGGCTCGATTTCCTCGGAGATGCTATAACGTACGATATTTTGACGATGTGTGGGAAGTCCACTTGATGGACATGAGATCGATAAGCTCTTACAACGATGGCTACAACTATCTTCTCACTGTCATCGATGTTCTCAGAAAGTATGCATGGATCGAGCCTATTGTGACCAAGAGTGCAAAAAGTGTTGCTAACGGCTTTCAACGAATTTTAGCCAGGAGTAATAAGAGGAAACCGCTAGGAATTCAATCGGACAAAGGAAAGGAGTTTGTTGGATCAGCGATACAGGAATTGCTGAAACAAATGGAAATAAATTTTAGGGTTGTACGGAGTCCCGATACGAAGGCAGCTATTGTAGAGAGGTTCATAAGAACTATTAAAGAACAAATGTGGCGTTATTTTACGAACAAAAATACACGAAGATACATTGACGTCTTACTCCAACTTTTGCAAGCCTACAACCACACCAGACATTCTGCTATTAAGATGACTCCCGCATCCGTGACTCTGTACAATGCTGCAGAAGTACAAAAAATTTAAATTTACGCTACGGCAGTATCAAACCGAGACAGGCTAAATACTCTCTGGAATATTCCGTAGGGTTCTCCCACTCCTGAGCCGTGGAACTAAGGCTGTTGGCAAAGAGGCTTTACGTACAGGTGTGAATGTTATGTCCGATGTTACTACGTATAACACACCGCTTACAATTAGAGAATCATTGCGCAACCGAGTGAGAGAGTCTGGCGACAGTCTCAAGAGAAAGGCCGAAGAAAAGATGGATAAATTAATGGATGGGTCCGGTTATAAATTACCCCGCTATATCGAGCCGCCGCAGTTGCTTCAGAGCTTGAGCACTGCAAACATCCACTCAAGCAGGAGGAAAAAAGGAAGCAGGATAAAAAGTTTGTCAGGAGGAATAAAAAGACGCCAAAGGGGCCCGTGATAAAAGAGAAAAGGAAGAAGAAGCAGAGGAAGAGTAGTAATCGATCTACAAGAGACATTTTTGGGTAATAAGAATGGCTTTCCTATACACCCAATCGTGCGAATGTCTAAAATCTGAATTACTCCTGTTTGAAATGCCGCCTACTCAAACAACGGTTGGGTGCAGTATAAGCCTATATCATCGTTAACCGATGACTCGACAATAGAATTTGAAATACCGGGGAATGGCTAGGAGTACATTGATCTTGCTCATACCATGCTCAGTTTACGCGTATCTCTCAGATGTATGACTATTGAAGATGTTTTACCCGAGGGTTCCGAGGCTTTAATAAATAACGCCTGCACCTGTCAACAATTTTATGCACTCACTATTCAATCAAGTCGATGTCTTTCTATCAAAAACCTGTGTCACCACCGACTAATGCTTATGCCTACAGAGCATACATCGAGACACTGCTTAATTACGGATCTGCTGCAAAGGCATCACACTTGACGAGTGTTTTATGGACACAGCTGCTAAAATTGAAGACACGAAGAACGAGAATCTCGGTCTCGTAGCTCGACGTAGACTTTCATCTGATAAGAAATCGATTGACATGATCGGTCACCTTCACTCCGACGTTTTTAATCAAGAAAAGCTGTTGCTGAATGGCGTAAAGGTTAGAGTTCGTTTGGTAAGATCTCGAGACAGTTTTTCTCTGATGGACCCTGCGGACTTCATGGGCATTCACATCGTGGAGGCAAATCTTTTAGTTAGGCGTGTGAAAATAAGCTCGCTCACAGTAAGGCACTTTCAAAAACAACTGCTGAATATCCGCTTACACGAGTGGAAGTTAAGGCTCTAACAATGCCCAGTGGCGTTCACGGTGAAACGTTCGATAATGTGATATTGGGACAGCTGCCCAAATGCATAATAGTCGGTTTTGTTGAAAATAAAGCTTACAACGTGTTACATGCATCTAAATGCATAAATAGAAAATATATATATAGATAAAGTCTCTTGCGCTCGGTAGCTCGCGTTTAGAGCTCGAGAGCTAGGCAGAACCAATAAGCGCTCAGCACCGCACTCAGCGGCTCGCGAGTTCGCTCATTGGTGCGCGCCAGCTCGGCTCGAGTGTATAAAGACGGGCGAAAAGTCTAAGCACGCAGCATTCCTTCGCCGGCCATCCGCCGACGCGAACGGACGGTCCTACCAACCACCACCGACACACATTTACACCTACGGCAGCCAGCGCAGGGACGAAGGATAAAGAATATACAGGAATATCAGCATACATTATAGTTGTTCTTCATTCCGCCTCCTCCCTCTTCGTAGCAGTAGCAGTAGCAGCAGCAGTGGCAGAGTGGGGACG
>UELU01140770.1:2710-12857 GCA_900490025.1 Megastigmus dorsalis | reverse complement strand
CAGAGAAATGTTCCCACATTACAGGGTAACTTGTGCAGTGGGACTAACATGCCCAGCCAGACTAAACAACTTTGAACGAGAAATATATAAAAGAAGTAGAAATGCATCAACGGAATTTTTCACGACGGCCAGAGCCATGCTATCAAGATATTGGAGTTAAAGGATTGCAATAACAGAATAAGCGTGCTTTTGCTGGTTTCTTATTTCTACCTTATAACGTACTATAGGGACTAGAGATGAAAATAGCAAAATGCACGTTTTCCACTAGTTTAAGTTAATTTTAAGTTTTTAGTTTTGTATAGAGCCAGTACAGCGCACAGGAAACTTTTCCTTCTAGTTGTAATTGTAGTGAGGTGTCTTTAATTTGCAGCTTTTCTGCAAACTTCTGGCACCTTACTGTAGTAGTATTATATCATGCATTAATTGTATTATTATTGTATGTACTCTGGTTTAATAAATAAATAAAATAAATAAATAAATGACAGTTCAGCGGGTGAAGCAATCAGCTGCACTTAGTAGCTGAGTTGAACGCCTGACGCGCGAAAAATATGGTATTCAGGTGTGCGTGAACGACCTTTGAAGAATGCGATCTCTCTGCTTTCGCGTATAGCCAAAGTTAAAGAGATGTTTCGACAGAGGTCGGTATGTGAAATGAAATGTAGAAATGTATAAATGAATATACGTTTCGGGACGTAACACGCCCGAGGCCGCGGTAACGGTGACCTCACCGGAAAATACAAATGTAAACAAATACAATGATTGACTGAGTTTTCGCGCAACTAGATCTCTGATTAAATTATAACTAATCGGCAGGTGATATGAGTGTTTTGTCTGTGTGAGTGCGTTTTGTTTTACATTGTTCTTACGAGTCTCTCTCTTTTACAATATTGAAAATGAATAATACAATATAATATAATAGTACACAATAAATACTTGATACATAATATAGTGTGATACAATAAATAGGTAATATACGTAAATAAAATCAAATACAATGAACAATTTTAAAATATTTTAAAAAAAAATCTATAGTGATGAGGTAGCGGTGCGAGAAACATCAAGATTTCGGTTGGCACACCCTGATGATGGTGGAATAATTGGTGTCACTTGTAAGGGAATGATGTTTTGGGTGTGTCCTAGTTGTTGACTCTCTGATGTAATTGGATGTTGATTTTTATGCTGTGTTGGTGTTAATTTTTTATCTCTACCTGAAAACATTCTATAAATAATAATTAATAAAAGGGCCTCCCTCCAGGAAAGATAACTGTAAATTTGTAACTTTATTACTTTTTTTTTGTAAAATAATGAAATTGACGATTCCAATGATTTCTTTAAAGCATTTAATATTTCTGTTATCAAAAGTTTACTTAAAAGTTATTTAAAAGCCTGTTTACTTTATTATAAAATAGTTTAAATCATTAGTTATTTATTAAATTGATAATATTATTACTGTTATTGTTATTTATTATTATATTATGTAAACTATCCAAACTTATTATGTTACGTTAAAGTGTATATTTTTTTTGTTCAACTATTGTTTGGTAATTTTCTCTTTCCAAAAATAAATTATTTTGAGCTGTGAGTCTGACAGTATGGTACTCGTTTTATTTATATAAATATTTATGTAAATGCAGTTAATAAATACTAAATATTCTTTTAAATGACCTTTTGCTTGGCACTGCATTTATCTTTATTTCATTGATGTTCTAAAATGACGAGTTGCACCTTGTGCATTTTTATGAATGACTGAATTTTATGAATGAAATTCATTTATAAAACTTGTAACTCATTTAGTTGTCATTATTATAATTTGTTATTGTTATAAATTTTATTTTCTATTTTAGGCAAATGAATAAACATTTATTTTACGAATAATATGTGTTATTCTATCAAATCAAAATTAGTTGATGACAAATAAATAAATTACGAGATTTTAATAAATGCTATAATTAACTAATAAAAACTATATAATTGTGAATTATTAAATCGATGTACGCTAAGTAAATAATAAGTACATTGTTAATTGTTAATAAATAATATGATTATTATTTACGTAAACGACCGTATGGTATTTCAATAATATAAATGTTGCTAAAATAGTTATTCCTAATTAATAAATTAATTTTTCATTCTTAATAAATACAGTACTTAATTATTGTTAATTTTTGTCCTGATATATTTTAGTCTATGTCTATATGTACTTTGTAATGCTAAATGTATATATAATACGTACATATATAAGGTATATATAATATGTATATATAATACGTATATGAAAGGTCACTTATGCTGACACTTTTCAACATGCAACATCACTTATGCTGACACGGACGGTCTTATGCGGACATCAACATAATGTCAAAATTTTTTCTGTGGTACAACAGTACTTATGCGGACTCTTCAGTATTTTAAGGGCACTTGTGCTGAAACAAAAAAAAAATTTTTTTACATTTTTTGATAAATATTTCTGCACTATTAGAAGCGGGCGCCGCCGGCGAACAACATTGGGGGTCGGGGGTTGTGGGGTTTTAGTTTATTATACAATTAGAGCAAATTTTATAAAAATGTCAGCATAAGTACACACACTCACATACACATACACACACACACACACACACTCACACACATGTGTCGAGTTTGCTAGTCTCGCATCAGGCGCCTCCCCAGGTGGCGGATAGGGGAAAACTCGTCAGATATGAAGGGCACCGGGGAAATAAAATACCCAGGGCGGACCAAAACTAGCTAGGGGAAGGCACCCCGATCACAAACCAATCATGGACGTAGTGAATGAGAGATACGGAATACCCCAAGTGGTGGCCCTCAATATAGGGGTTCGGGTTGGGTTCGGGTTTATCCCACCACCGATTCCGATCGGGTGACAGCCCCGGTGATCGGTGCAGGCTTCACGGATTTTGGGGAGAGCCACATAGACTATAGAGATGATAAACTTTTGGCCCTTACTGCGGCTCAAAAGATTAGCGAAGATGAAAAGACGGAAGTAGTGTACGAAGTGAATAGAGTGGAAATGGAAGACGAAGAAAAGGAGCAGGATAAAGAGACTAGGTCGTTAAAGCTCCTCAAAGAGAAAGTCGAAGCTCTGGTGGCGTTTATCTTGGATAAGAAAAACATACACACAGAGTTGAAGACAATGGCAAAGGCTACTAGCAGAGCACTAAAGGACTTTACGAAGACCAAAGCAGGTACTCAGTCGAAGGATAGAAATAGCAAGGATTGAGAGAGCCAAACCTCTCCCTCCTTGGTCCAGAGACAGATGGAACAGACTCCTAACAAGCGTAGGAGAACATCACCACTGCAGGACACGACAATCAGGAAGAAGACGAAAAGGACGCAGTCCCCACCGCCTACCCTAGCCAGGGAGACACCTTGGGAGGTGGTTGAAACCCGGAAGACGAAGAAGAAGAATAAGGAGAAAGACAAAGAGGACAATGGTACCTAAAGTCAAAAAGGTACCAGAAACCAAAGACCGCCACGAACAAGACCATCCCGGCCGGATGCCCTTATTATAAGGGCTGCCGACGGTGAGTCATATGCCGATATCTTGAGGAAGATGAAGGCGGATCCAAAGCTGAAGGTAGTTGGCGAAAGCGTAAATAGAGTACGAAAGACGGCGACTGGAGACCTGCTTCTGGAACTTCAACGCACAGTAGAAGGGAAGGCAACGGAACTTCAACAATTGGTACAAGGAGTGCTAGAAGAAGGTATTAAAGTAAGGACCCTACAAGACGTAGGAGTCTTTAAAATAAAGGACCTTGATGTGCTAGCTAGCAAGGAGGACATTGTTGAGGCGATACGCAATGAGTTCCAAGATAGTGACCTATCCCCAGCTAGGAAGATGACAATAAAGTCATTGCGGAAGGCATACAGCGATACGCAGACGGCTGTTATTCAAATGCCAATAAAAATGGCTCAGCAGATGATAGTAAAGCAGAAAATCAGGATAGGCTGGGTAGCATGCAGAATACGAGAGATGAAACAGAGCATACTTCCACTTCGCTGTTATAAATGTCTAGGATTTTGACATATCGGCAAAAACTGCACAATAACACAGGATCGAAGTAACCTTTGTTACAAGTGTGGAACTAAGGGCATAAAGCAAGAAACTGTAAAAACAAACCGAGCTGCGTACTCTGCCAGGATAAAGGCGCAGTAGAAAAAATGGATCATGCTACCGGTAGTTATACATGCCCAGTCTACCAAGCGTCAGTCGCAGTACTAGTTAGACGGAAAAAATGAAAATAGTGTAGTTAAATCTAAACCATTGCGCGATCGCACAGGATCTACTGAACCAGTACGTCCGCGAAACGGAGGTGGATGTAGCAATTGTGTGCGAACAGTACAAAGATCTAGACGAACCATCGTGGATTATAGACAGCACCGGTAAAGCAGCTATCTGGGCATATGGTGATACTGCTTTTCAGGAAAAAATGATAAACCATGAAGAAGGATTTGTACGAAAATAAAGGGAAGCTATGTACCGCCTCTCAAGTGTCCGGAGCTATTACACCGGATTGTGACTACTCTGTTCCCCAGACAGCTGGAGGAACCGTGTGTTATCGAAGCGGGGGTCACCCCTCCTCAAATCACAAAGGAGGAACTGCTAGCTGCATGCAAATGGGTATGAAACAAGAAGGCTCTGGGCCCAGATGGCATTCCCAATATGTCATTGAAACATGCTATCTGCGCACACCCAGAGGTTTTTGTAGACTTGTACAACTCATGTCTCAAAGAAGAAAAATTCCCCACTATTTGAAAGACACAGCGCTTGGTGCTACTGCCAAAAGGTAAGAAGCCGCCTGCTGACCCAGCCTCGTACAGATCAGTCTGCATGCTGGACACACAGGGGAAGATCCTAGAACGCATACTCTGTGTTAGAATGGACCAGGCTATTGAAGGCGCAGGAGGACTGGCGGAACACCAGTACGATTTTCGCAAGGAGCGTTCTACCCTGGACGCAGTTGGTCTGGTAATTGACACTGCGCAAGCAGCGATAAAAGGAGACAGATGGAAAGGTGGAACAAAGAAGTACTGCGCTATTGTTACGCTGGATGTTGAAAGTGCATTTAACTCAGCTAAATGGAGTAAAATACATGAGGCGCTCCGAAAGCGAAATATGCCTCTCTACATAAGGAGGATGATGTCCGCCTATTTGAAGGACAGAATCTTACTATATGACACTGCGAATGGCACCAAGACTTACGAAGTCACAGGAGGCGTTCTCCAAGGCTCAGTGCTTGGTCCACCGACTTGGAACATCATGTACGATGGAGTACTTGGACTACGACTACCTGAAGTGGCAACTGTAATAGGATTTGCAGACGACATAGCGATAGTGGTGGTAGCGAAACACATAGAAGATGTTAAAACAATAGCAGATGAGGCAATTTGTATAATACACGATTGGTTAGCAGAAACAGGACTGGAATTAGTCAGCCACAAGACAGAAGTTACCCTGATTTCGAGTAGGAAGAAGCTAGAGACGGTAACACTGACGGTGGATGGACATGAGATTGTATCTCAATCGACCATCAAGTACTTAGGCATCACCATTGACGCAAGGCTAACATTCAAGCAACACCTTGAAATTGTGAGCGATAAGTCAGCTAAAGTGGGCGCCGCTCTATCACGATTGATGTCAAATGTAGGAGGGGCAAGTCAAAATCGAAGGTTACTCTTACCTAATGTAACCGCGTCGATTATGCTGTACGGGGCCCCAGTATGGGCTGATGCCATGCTGATCAAAACCTATGCACGAGCGTTGTCTAGCATGTATAGGCGAATGGCGTTAAGGGTGGCGTCGGCTTATCGTACGATATCGGACGAGGCGTTGTGCAACATAGCAGGTATACCGCCCATTGACCGCATAGCCATGGAGAGAAAGGACGTGTACGAAGCAAGGAAATGTGCGAACGACAACACCCAGAGGGAAATCTGGGAAAAGGCAAGAAAGAAGACGATGACTGTATGGCAAGCAAGATGGGATGCCAGCGAAAAGGGGCGATGGATACATCGTCTCATACCAAAGCTAGAGAACAGGATTGATAGGAGACACGGGGAAGTGAATTACTACCTCACACAATTTCTCACCGGACATGGATGCTATAGAGCTTACCAGTACCGGTTTAAGCTAGAAGACACTCCAAACTGCCTAGTATGTTTGGGTGCAAACGAAGATGCAGAGCACGTCTTCTGTGACTGCTCGCGATACCAACAGGAGCGAGAAGAACTCGAGAGTTATCTCCAGATCAGAGTGACTTCCGAGTCCATTATGACGACGATGCTGACTTCAGAAGACGGATGGTGCACTGTCAGTAATTATGCTGCGAGCGTACTCAAAAAGGTCAGGAAAGACGAGGAAGGAAGAAGAAGACGAGAGATGCGGCACGAAGCTGACGACTGGACGATGCGGTAAGAACTAGACGGAAGAAGTAAAAGTACAGGAAGGGTTACAAGACGCAAAAAATGACGACCTCATTCAACAGGAGTAGGCAGAAGCCATACGCTCCCCGCGAAGGATTGCTTTGTGGCTGTACCGCGGGGATTCTGAGCTAAGAAGATAAGAGGTGGGAGTTTTAGTGGGTATGCCTGCCGCGGGCCCGTGCCAGGGGAGTCCTACACGAGGGGAGCTCCGTACGGCTCCTATCAGTGCATTAAACATTTCTCCAACGCTAGTTATTTCCGATGCCTTTCTGTATGATTCTTGAGCGATTTCCTTATATGGGGTGGGCTCCCAAGCGATGTCCAGGACGTGCTGACCTCGCATGATGAGCCGCCTGCACGATAGTTATTTCGCATGTATTTTCTAATGCATTTGCGCGCGGCATGTAAGCTGTACTATGCATGTGTTGGTGTGGTGGCTAATTCGCGCTGTATATATATAATATCTTAAGCTATAGTATCTCCTAATGTATTCATAACGACAATTTTTTTTACTTTAATATTTTTTGAATTATTATAATTTATTATTTTAAAAGCAATATAATTTTTTTTCTGTTTAATAATAAATTTATAAAATTATTGTGAACATTTTTTAAGTTGGAAATTATCCAATTTGTATAATATTATTATAATTATTATTTTGTAAAATTTTACTAAAATATTTAAGCCATAGTATCCGCATCAATGAAGAGTCTTCCAACGATTTGCTCAGTTTATTGAAGTTTTCTATCGTTACAACTCAGCAGTGTAACTGTTTGTTAAAGCTTTCATACATTATTCAAGGCTCTTTTTTGTTTTTGAAATGTATATTACATATACATATCTCTTATCATTCCATCTTTTCCATTTTTTTTATAGGAAATTATGCGATGTATGATTTATTGGAATTAAGATTTTGTATTCCATAAAATTTTTATATCATAATATCTGATATTGAATCATGTAGGTGTTTTATTGTTTCAGTGTGTTTTAACGGAACTTTTTTTTTTTGCTTAGCATTTCTCGTACGAATCACTAACATTAAGACAGATAACGATAAATTACAATATTTATCTTAATAGTTATAAATAATATTAATATTTAAAAATAATTATATAGCGCATGTGTTATCTCATTATTTTGTATCTTTTGTAATATATTTTTTTTGTATGTTGTACTTAATTTTTTTTTGAGTTAATTTTTTCTTTTCATATACATTTTTATTTGCTTGCTTAGTCTGAACCTGTCTCTTTGTATTCTTATTTTTTTTTTTGACTAATTTTTTTAATAATTTTTTTATTATTTATTTTTGTTTGAGATAATTGTCATCAAATATTTGACATACGTGCGACACGTGGATCACGGGACATGTTAACGCCCGTGGGCCGCGGAAATATGACAATTGTGCACTTTTAATATTTCTGACTGCAGTATCGAACTTTGGTTTCTTTGTAATAATAAAAATTGTTGCAGTTTTATTTACTTGTATCATTCTATTATATCACTTATGTGCTCCTGTTAGTAATAGTATTCAGTGATTGTAATATATTTTATTTGTATCCGCGGAATGCGGGCTGTGTGAACGCCCGTGGGCCGCGGAAAATAAAACTATTGTACATCCTTTGCTAATTTTATTTTTATAATATTTTTTTTAAATTTATTATTTAACCGCTAGACCTTAAATGTGCAGATTAATCTTGTGACTTATTATTTATATTAGTATTTTATTTCATATCTGATATTTTTGGAGGTGCTGCCATTGGTTTTGGTTCGTAAGCCCTTTTTAATTTATCCAGATGAACAACATATTTTCCTTTGTCGCCTTTTATTTCTGCATTATGTAATGAATCATCTATTCTTAGTATCTCATATGGTCCTTCGTATTCGTCGTCGAATTTTCCGGTCCTAGCGCCTTTTTGCATATAGACCATTTCTCCTTCTCTAAAATGCTTGGTATTCATACGCCTGTCATAATAATTTTGTTATCTATATTTTGATTGACGGAGATTCATGGCTGCTAAGGTTTGTAAATGTCCAAGATTTTGCATCAAGTCAGCTAAATATTCGTCGTACGTTAAAAGTCTTTCGCGTGACGGAAAACTCGACGACGTACGCCGTTCGCTCTATAGCCGAATACCAACTCGAGCGATGTGTAACCCGATCCTTCATGTTTCGCAGTATTATACGAATGCATAGCGAGTGGAAGTCACTCATCCCAATTTGTTGGTCTTCTATAACATTTTTCAGATATTCTTTTAATGTGCTATGCATTCTTTCTATGCTACCGTTGGATTGTGGATGATAGGCAGTCGTTCTATATTTTTCTATTCGAAACATTCTCGCAAACTCTTCTAAGGTTTGGCTTAAAAAGTTTGGGCCTTGATCTGTTAAAATAGCTGCTGGTGGTCCAAAGTAGTTTATTAATTTATTCATCATAGCTCGAGTTACTTCCTAAGCCGTAGCTAATACACATCTTGCATTGTCAATATCCATATGTTTTCGTTTTTTGTTGGTTTTAAGGGCCCGTAAAAATCCATAAATACTTTGTCAAACAGTTTAGATGTTGTATTCGTGATTACCATTGTCAGTCTTGTTTTGATGCGAATCAACTTTTTTGCATGGCATTCTTCACATCTACTTATGTATGTTTGTACGTCTGCTTTCATGTTTCGCCAATAATAATCAGCTGCTAATTTATCGTATGTTTTTGTGATGCCCTTATGTCCTCCTATAGAAGACTTATGATATTCCTGTATTATTTTATAGCGTTCTTCTGTTGATGGTACTATACGATCTTTTTTAAACAGTGTAAGCACTTCGTTATATCCGATTGAAGGGCCTTGTCATCTATGAATCTTTTAACTATTAGTCCAAAATATCTAAATTTCATAAAGGGCATAGCAGGATAAGCATATGAAATTGACCCTGTCATAAAATTTATTCATTAAATACTTTAACGGAAGGTGCTTAAAAATGGTGCATCTATGCGAAATTTTAGACCCCTAGCTCCATTTTTAGGTTAGGTATGGCTAAAAATGTGATTTTTCGATTTTATTTTTTCTTGAGCGTCCTATAACATTTGCGTTTTCAAAAAAATTCATGCTAACATACTTTTATGTGAGAAATCAACCCTATTTTTTTCAGTAGCTCATCATCAATACCGGCTTAAAAAAAAATTTTTTAAAATTTCAATAATTTATAGCTCGGATATTTGAGGGGGGTACCACCCTAAAAAAAATTTTTTTTTGTTAGCATTTTAAGTACTTTTTCACTTAAAATTTTAATAGATAGCAAATAAGTGGTGCAACATATGCAAAAAAAACCTAAATATTAAATTAATTTTTTTTATGGATTTTAGTATTTCCATAACCAATAAAAAGTATGTAAATCGGCTTAAATACTGTTTTTTTATTCGCATGAATTTTCGGAAGCAAATCCATCAAGTAGAATAAAGGATAGAATACGAAAAAGTGATTTTTAAAGCTAATTCTATGCACTTCAATGTCTATTTCTTGATTTTAAGGCCTTATTAGGGCTTTAATATGTCTCAAAACGATGTATATTACGCTGGTATAGCCACTTCATTTCCCCAAAACCTAACCCATTGCATATTTTGTTGCTAATGTTTTGCTAATTTGTTACGCAAAAATTGATTTTGTTGCTCAAGCCGTTATCGAGATACAATGGATACGCCAGTGTAAGACTTACGCTA